>PVIY010024614.1:0-37811 GCA_004026745.1 Myrmecophaga tridactyla
CTGCCCCCCCCTCATTCCTTGTGCTCCAGCCATACCAGCCTTTGCACCTCCTGAGACGTGCCAGGCTCCCACCTCAGGGCCTTTTTCACTCACTG
Source organism: Myrmecophaga tridactyla (assembly GCA_004026745.1). Classification (NCBI taxonomy): domain Eukaryota; kingdom Metazoa; phylum Chordata; class Mammalia; order Pilosa; family Myrmecophagidae; genus Myrmecophaga; species Myrmecophaga tridactyla. The sequence goes on from PVIY010024614.1 coordinate 96, forward strand.
CTCCCTCTGTCCTCCCCCTAGATACCATCCCCTTCTTAGAGAGACCTTTCAGGGCCACCCTATTTAAGTAGCACCCCCACGCCCCTCCCCTTCTCCACATCACTCATCACCATCTTAAATGCTCCACATTTTTACTTAGTGATTTCACTCATTGTCTATCTCTTCCCCACCAGCACCGCACACTCCCCGGAGGGCAAGCATCATCTGTTGTGTTCACTGCCGTGCCCGCAGCCTCTAGCCCAGTGCCTGGCATGTAGGAGATGCCCAAATGAAGGTGTGAAGAGAATGAAAATTATTTATGAGCCAGGCTGGGGATAGTGCAGTGAGTCAAGTATAGTCCCTGAGCTCATGGCATCCACAGTCTAGTAAAAGAGAAACACAAGTCCACAGGCATTTATGACCCTATGTGCAGACGTCCGCTCCCTGGCACCCAATCCTGCCAGGGCCCAGGGTGGGCTTCCCGTCACCCAGAACGTAGCCCTGATCTTCCATGGGTCTCAGTGAGACAGGTGGAACTCAGGCCTCCAAGCTAGCAGGAAGGTGGGAAGAGAAACCAAAATGAATCTGGTAGTGGGGTCTACTTTGTCCCTAGTTCACTGAGTGACCCCAGGCAAGTCCCTTCCCTTAGCTGAGCCTCAATCCCCCCCCGAGCAAAATGAAAGGGTTGGACAGTGTGAATTCTAAGATCCCTCCCAGCTGGTATGGTCTGAGACTCCCTGAGAGGAACATGGCGCCTAAGGGTGCCCCTGACTCCCCAGGGATCCAGGCAGGGGCTGGAGGGGCCTGTCTGGGAAATAATGGTATTGCAAGAGACTGTAGAGCTGGACAGATGGGGGCTTGAATCCAGTTCAGCCACTTATTTACTGCCCATTTATTTTGGGCAAGTCACCTAACCAGTTTCACTTTCCCATCTGTAAGTGGTTTCTACTGCAGAAGGCTGGTGAGAGCACGAGATGAAAATAACACGTCTGCACGCTGCATGGCACATGGGAGGCTGAGGTGGTGGGTAATGGACAAGTGCAAAGTTGGCAAAGGGCAGAGTTATGTCCCCAGGCCCTAAAAGTCAGTCCCAGGCCTCTGAAGGTAGCAAAGAAAAGCAGACTAGGCTGACAGAATCTGCCCAACGCCAGACAGCAGACCAAGTCAGCGTCAGCACAAGGTACTGGCAAATATTCAGTGAATCATAGACATAATAACTTGCATTTATCTGTACACTTATTGTGTGCTGGGCACTGTTCCAAGCAATTTAACCCCAAACATCCCTGTGAGATATTTTATTATTTTCCTTTTACAGAGGAGAAACAAAGGCAGAGAGGTTGGGCCTCTGGCAGGAGGCACAGAGACTGGGCCCAGTCTCAGGCAGTCTGGCTCCAGAGCCCACACTCTGGTAGGTTCTGAGCCCACCATGGCTCCACGCAGAGCTGGGAAAGAGCTTGTCCCAGGGCCACCAATGGTGCCCGACCCTCCTGACCCCCCAACCCAGGCTCCTTCCACAGCCGCAGGCTTCCTCACCAAGGGGGAAACACCATCCAGCCTCAAGTGTGAGTATTTAATGGCCCTCCCTCACCTTCCTTCCCCCCTTATCATCCCCCCTAGGCCATGAATTAGAGAAGGGGCTCCCTCAGCCCCAGGGGTCTCTCTGCCCAGCTCCCAACAGGGCAGTCCACAGAGAGAAAGGAGCAGACACCCACTCACCCCGTCCTCCACCCTGCAGCAGGGACGCAGCTGCAACCTCCCCCCTCGCCTCCGCCCATCCCCTTCCCTGTGGCTCCTACAGAGGGACATCCCTGTCTTTGCCCCCACCCCTGCTGCCCACCACACGCAGCAGCCCTCCCCGGCTCTAACCCCAGCCTGCTGGTCCTGCTCCCCTCGCAGCTGCATCCCCTGCACACTCACACACCCTCCCCCCTCAGGAACAATCTGGCTTCAGATGGGCCTGGGCTGGGGGAGGGGAGGTGCCGGGCCTGGCAGTGCCAGCCGGCCTGGGGAGGGCTGGGGGAGAAGGAGCCTCTTGTTTCTCTGACAAAGGGCCAGGCGCCTGGGCCGGGTGGGGCTGACTTTGCCATGAGGAGAACCTGTGCTAGGCCCCGTTCAGCCTCTCACGGGCCGGGCCATCCTGCAGAGGTCATGTCCCTTCTCCCAGCCTCGATTTCCTCATTTGTAAAATGGATACGGGAATCCTTCTACCACCCACTCAAGGGCCATGGGACCCTCCCAGGGTGGGGGTGGGATGGGGGATGTTGGAGAATTATGACCAGGGAGGCATCTGTGTGTCCGAGTGTCAGGAGCCTTATGCCCGGGCCTTGTCCTCGCATGGAGGGTGTCTAGGGACAGGACCGAGTGAGTCCCCACACCCCACACCCCCTCCCAAAGCTGCTGCTTCCAGCAAAGTCCCAGCCTTCTCCCCCTCCAGCCCCTGGCCCCATCCTGGTGGCTGTGAGCATGGCCTGGGTGAGGTGGGTGTATGGGGTTAAGGCAGGGGCTTGAGGGGATCAAGGATAGATGGGGATGGTCCAGGATTCTCCTCCCCACTCAGATACACTTGCTCTCTCTCAAAGTCTGAGGGGCCACTCCAACCTCCCCAAACACCCAGTCTGGCCAGGAAGAATTAAGAGGAAAAACATGGGAAAACCAAAATGTCCCTTGGCCCCCCAGCCCTGTGCACCTCTACACCCACAAAGCCTGGAAAGGCTCCACCACACACTCATGTGGTAAATACCAGGAGCTGCCAGTGTCTGCTTCCCCTGGAAACCGTTTCCCCTGATCCCCGCAGCCAGAGACTGGCAGGTAACGCGTCATCTTGAAGGAACCAGGCCTGACACCCCAGGGAATTCCTGCCCCTCCTCAACCCCATGGAAAACTTCAGGCAAGGCAACCAGCAACCTCCCACCCGGACCTGCCACTGGCCGCCCTCTACTGCTGTCTGCTGGGCCCTAGCACCTGAGTCTGGGTTCTAGCTTCATTGTGAGGAAAATGAGCTTTGTGGCCCAACAGATGCAGTCTGCGGCCCCCTGCTCTGCCTGGGTCTGGCTGGGTGACTTTGCGAAAGTCACTTAACCTCTTAATGCCTCAGTTTCCTCTTCTTTAAAGTGGGGCTAATGACAGTACCTGCCTGGTGGCATTGTCGCGAGGATTCAGGAAGACAGGAAGTCAGTGGACTTACTAGCAGGCCCTGAGGCATTCGAAACGGATGGATGCTGGTCTCCCCTTGGAAACGGTGGGCTCCTCTGGTCAGGGCCAGAGCTGGCCTCTTGTTAGCCTGCGTGTGGCCCTCTCCCCTCAGTCATTTACACCTCAGCACAAATCTCTCCTGATGGGAGATCTGGACAGGGGGCAGCAGGGAGGGACAGGATGGAATCGCTGGACTCCATGGGGGAGAGGCATGGAGAACCAGGACCCTGGAACAGGAAAGGCTCAGATGGTGGACAGAAGATCTCTAAGAGCACTGGGTGGGAAAAGCCACTGCAGAACAAAATGGACAGCCCAAGCCCATCTGGGCGATAATGGCTAAATGTGTAGAAAAAGACCAGAGTTTCCTAGTACCAGTAGCTAAACACTTTACTCAACACTTGTCAGGGTCACGGCTGGTCTATGGGTGCTTCAAACATTAACTCATCTATTTCTCATACAAACCTTAGGAGAAGGGCACAATTATCCCCATTTTTCCAGGAGGAAACTGAGGCACAGAGAGGCTACGCAATGTGTGCAAAAGTGTACATCTGATAAGTAGCAAAACGGAGAGTTGATTTCAGTAATCTGGTTCCAGAGCTCTCCCCTCCCCCATTCTGGAGAACACACCAAACTTCAGTTACCTCTGGGGAGGGTACGGGAGGGGAAAGGAGTAGTGAAGCAGGGGGTGGTAAGGAGGGTTTTTTATAGTTTCTCATTCCACTTATGTAGCACGTAACCCTTACAGTGTGAACATGGGCTACCTGTGTGATTCTTTTCATACAGGGGATAAAAGAAGCAGGGCAGCTTCTAGGAGGCTGTGAGGGAACTAACCTGCTTCGGTCCTGCCGAAAGGTGGATCACAGAGGGGCGGAAGTGTCCTCAGCTCCACCTGGAATCCAGCCCACACCCTGCCTCGGTCAGTGCAGTGGTTGTTGGGCCCCCCCACCGACCCCAGGTGAGGGCACTGAGTGACCACGAGACTCAAGGGGCCAGGGTTAGAGGCCACATGCCAGTGGGAGCTGGAGGGCCAGGACCTAGCACCCAGGGCCCAGCTCAGTTTCCACTGTGGCTCCAGACAGGAGCCTTCAGAGGGTGTGATCTCCACACCATGCCCCTCAGACTGCTTTTAGCCAGGCTGGTCCTTTAGTTGCTTGCCTGAGCTCCCTGGGGGTTTCTGTATCTTCCAGGGGATTCTTTAAAAATTAGAGCAGGAAGTGACTATGCACATACCCCATAGCCCAGCAACACCACTTCTAAGTATATGCCCAACAGAAAAGCATCCACGCGCTCCAAGGACACGTACTAGAATGCTCATAGCCGAACTATGCATAGCAACCCAAAACTGGGAAATACCAAATGCCCATCAACAGGAAAATGGAGAAGGGAACTGTGGTACATCCGTACCCTGGAGTGCTGCTCAGCAATGGGAGTGAATGGAGATTGCCACATGCACGGCCCAAGGTGCCGCTCACAGACACACTGTTGATAAAAGAAACCAGGCACAAAAACAGAGAGAGAGTGATCTATGTGCATAAGCTTTAAAACAGGCAAAATGAATTTACCACGTTAGAAGTCGGGATCACAGCACAAGGGCAGCTTGGGGTTGTTCTGTAACTGGAGGTGGTGGTGATGACATGAGCGTGTCTAACTTATGAAAATTCATCGAGCTGCTCACTCACAATTTGTACTCTTTTCTGTGTATGTATTACACGTTCATTTAAAAATTATGTAAGAGTTAAGGTAGACCTTAAATAGTTTGAAAGAAAAGTTAAGTAAATTACCCATCTCCCTCAAAGCGTGGCTATGACTTTAAAATGCCTTTGATTCTAGGCAGACCCAACACGAGTGCCAGAGGAGAGCTTGGAACAACCTCTTTGGAAAAGCAATTTGGCAACATATGTCAAAAGCCTTAAAAATACTCACTAGCCCAAGTAAAGAAACCCTAAATTCAGAAAAGGCTTTTACACATGAAAATACATAGTTATTTATAGAGAGAAAAATCAGAAATAATCTCAATCTCCAGCAATAGGATGATTACATATATTATGGTGCATCTCTCCTGATGGAACTCTGTGTTTCCAATAAAAACACTGGCAACATGTCAAATAACACAAAAATAGGACATAAAATTGTACATAAAATGCGAGCATGACTATGTAAAAATATGTGTAGAAAAACCTCTTGAGGTGAAATATACAAAAAATGTTAGTGACTTCTTTGGATGATGAAATCATAAGTGGGTTTTTTTCCTCCTGTTTACCTTTTAGAATGTTGTTCTTTTTCTACAACAAATGTGTGCATCTTTCTAATTGGAAAAAAATATTTTATACTAATCACTAATGCTTATGGCATCCTTACTACATGCCAAGCACTGCACAAAGCACCTGATTTAATTATCACCAGTACTTCAGAACAGGAGAATCATCACTGCTGCCTCTTTCCAGGTAAAGAAGCAAAGGCACAGAGAGGCTAGCATTTGCCAAAAGCCACAGAGCCGATGAGTGGTGAAGCTGGACTCTGCAGTCTCGCTCCACTGCCCTACCTTAGGGCTTGGAGGTCAGCCTCTGTCCTGCAGCTGGGGGTGAAGGTTACATTTTCTGTTTGCGATTCCCACTAAAGAAGCTCCTCTACCATCAACGGCTTTCGGCACCTGATCTCTTTCGTGCAGCCCAGAGACCAGAGGGTGCCTGGGATGACAGAACAGTCTGGAATCCACAAATACAGAGACAGAAAAAACTCTGCCCTTCCTTAAAGGACAGAGATGATTTCCTGCATTCCCAGAAAAACACATGTCTGGCAGCTGAAACAACAAAGGGTGCAAGCCCAGCAGCCGGCATGGCTGTTTAAGCCATTTATTGAGTTCTGTGCCTCTGTAGTTGGAAGTTTTCTTCTCATCTAGGGTCTTACAAACGGTCGGTTGTGCAGGAGCTGCCCTGTCGTGGCAGCCAGGAAATCAAACTGACCACAGAGGAAGGGCTCGCCAGCAGGTACCCAGGCTGCTGGAAGCAAGGGACCCCGCGACCTCCTAGGCAACCTTTCTGCTTTGGGAAGGGAAGAAAGGGGAAGATTCCAGGTTTGGACTTTGTTTTGTCTTCTCTGAGCTCTGTCTGGCAGGAGAGGTGCCAGAGGAAGGCCTGACAAACTAGGAGACGGAGCAAGAACGTCTGTTTCATTCCCAAGCCTTACGACAAGGCTGTTCCAAATCTCTGAGACAGTCACGGGTCCCTGGAGCGCCCCAGGGGATGGGGAGGGGAGGCGGCAGGCAGAGCATCAGTGATGAACACAGCAGAGCTAAGGTGGGAGGTATCATAAGATTCCGGGGGGCTAGCAGTCCTGCCCACAGAAGGCTACGGAAAGGGCAGAGGGCTTGACATCAGAATGTTTAGGATTGAATCCCGGCCTTGGGCCTGACTTGAGGTCTGGGCCAGGCCACAGGCTCCCCAGCTGCCAAGCGGGGCTCACCAGCCTAGGCCACCTCTCCCACAGAGCCACTGTGACCTGGGTTGGGATGCTGGCTGTGGAGGCCCTCTGCAAGGGTGGAAGTGTGAGCAGAGGGGAGAAGCCACCATTCTGTCATTGTCCAGTGTTGCTTTGTCTACTCTCATTTAGGAACTTCCCTGGACAAGTCCCTTCTCTCTGCTCTTCTTAGGTTCCTTTCGGGAAAAGGGTCTCATCTATGTATGGAAACGTGAGTGCACTCTCACATGCACACACACCCACGCACACAGTCCCCCCAGCTGGGCAGAGCAGCCCAGGGGTGACCCCAGCCTTGGCCTCTCCTTACACTCTAGGGGCAGGAAGGCCTCAACCAGCTTTTCCTATCACCAGCACCCCCTTTGTTCCGTCTCCAAAAGACTTTCTTCCCCAAAGTTTGTATATCACGCAATTCATTACAGTTTGTTTCCCAACCTTTTAAAATCACAAATAGGGGGTGGAGCCGCCTGAGATAAGTGTTCCCCTCGCAGACTGACGCCTTAAGGAAGCAGCCAGACAGAAGAAGCCCACGCAGTGCTGTTCAAGGTCAGGTGAGACCGAGTCATGGGGGGGGGGGGAGGGCAGGCCGGAAGCTCCCTCTGTGGGCAGGTCCTGGAGGGAACTTTCCAGGGGGCTGGAAACGTTCTCCCTCTTGATCTAGGTGGTGGTTACACAGGGGGATGAGCCCTACACTTCCAATCCATGCACGCTGCGGCAGTAAATTATCTCTTCATAAAAAGGAGAAAAGCCAAGATAGATGAAATAAAAATTTCAAAAGTGTGCTATCACTGACCTCATTCCTGCTCCCCACAATGAGGGCCCTGCACAACAGTTCACACTTATTAGAGGAGTGTGACTTCTGGCAGCCGTTTTTCAGTACTGGAGGTAGCCAGAGGGCCCCACTTTTACTTTTCATAATCTCTGGTATTTATGGTGAGTCAAATCATATAACAACCCACGTTATTGAGTACCCTTTACTCAGCATCTCCAATGTGCTAAGTATTCTACCTTGTCATTATGTCTTTAGGACGCAAAGACATATTGCGTATTATTATTCCCACTTTATAGATGAGGAAGTCGAGGCTTGGAAAGTGTGACGGGCACAGTGCTCATCAGCGCAGCGGAATGCACCCCATCCCACCAGCTAAGCACCGCTCCAGGTCTGCTGCAGGGCCAGGGTGGGGGCAGAGGGCAGGGGCTTGTTTATAAATCTCTGAGCACCCGCAGGAGGAGGGGAGGAGGCAGAGGAAGGGGTGGGGGGAAGGGCAGCAACATTAGCTCCTGGCCTGCTGAGCCAGCCTCCACTTCCCACAGCTCAGGCGCATAGGCCCCTATCCCAGCTCACACCCCACAGGAAAGGGTGGGAGCTGGCACCTCCTGGCTGGCCAGCCTGCTGCCCAGGGCAAGGCAAGGCAATTGTGCAGGGAGAGGGCAGCTTCAAAGGCAAGTCCAGACCAGAGAGGCGCCCTGTCCTGTCCTTGGCGTGAGGCCTGCCCCAGGAGGAGTGCCACTGGGTCTTGCAGGGCAGGGGGGCCATGGGGAGAAGCCAGGAAGGCCCTGTGGAGTGTTCCACCCTTGTGTGTGATCTGCATGGACAAGGGGCTCCAGCCACTGCAGACCCCACCCACCTCACACACACACACTCACACGCACACATACGTGTTGCCAAACCCCTTGCCCTGCTCTTTGCACTCAAAGATCCTTTTTAGTGGGCAGCCTCCTTCCGGGGGCAGGGATAAGGGGACTGAAACCCCTCATTCCCTTGTTCCCCAGAACCCTCCACTTTAGTGTCCTGCTGTGTCCACACTGCTTCATTCCCTAGTCATTTCCTAAACACCCACCACTCTTCCCAGCTACCAGGAAGCTTCCAGGGACATAAACCTTCTTCTTAGAAGGTCTGATCCCACCATCAGACATCCCAGAATGAAATGCAGGGCCCTCGGGTACGGCTTGTCAGACGACCCCACACCTGTTGGATTATCTCTGCTCCTTCTCAGCAGAACCCCCAGAGTCCTACTGTCTACAGGTGCTGCCTGTCCTAAGCCTGTGGCCACCAGGAGAACTCATTCGCCCTCACAACCCCTCATAGACAGTCACCTCCTTGGCAGATGAGAAAAACTGAGACTCCAAATGGTTAAGCGACTTGCCCACCATCATGCTGCACAAGCACGGTGAGGTGGGGGCTCGACCCCAGGCCGCTCACGTGGCCTCAGGTGTGTGGCCACCACCTGCTCCCTGCCAGATGAGGAATGCAGGGCCCCACAGGGCAGGCCCTTCCAATGGGTGGATTATTGTCCCCCTCATTTCCCAGCACGGCCCCCTTGCCTCACCCTCCTTTCTCTCTGTGAATCCTGCAGAGGGTCCCTGGGCACCACGGCCCCCAGCCCTCCCAGACGCCCCAGGACGCAGGCCGGGCACCACCCACAGATACCGTCTTCTGCTAAACAGCCAGGGTGGCCGCATGCCCAGGAGTCCCGGAAGACAATGTACCTGGATCTCACTGAGGCAGCTAACGTGGCCAAGAGAGGGTCTCGGGGGGGATTATATCAAGCCAGTTGGACAGAAATGTGATTACGTGGGACAGAGGTCTGGCATTAGGCCACGGCATGGTGTGTGTGGCGGGGGCCCAGGGCGGGCAGATCCTGCTCATAGATGACATGTCAGACAGGAACCAGGCCCGAAGGGTGAGAGAAGCGTTCCAAGTGCCCACAAGCACCAACTGACCTACGCCTCCCGATCCCCGCCTCTGCTCCCTCTGCCCACTGAGCGAAGAGCAGCTAAGTGTGTATGGATGGGACACCAGCCCATACGGTCACTCAGGAACGCCCGTGGCCGGGAAAGATGAGGCCCTCGTGAATTCAGGGCTTTGACCCTCTGGGATGATTCGGCTCTGAAAGGTGTCCTCAGCCCCAGCGCAGAAGCCTCGGGGGCTGGCCCAGGGCCACAGCGGGATTGGGAGATGGGCATTCGGCTGCAGCACCGCCCCGTTGGGTGACCCAGGCAGGTCCCACTCCCTCTCTGGGCCTTGGAGCCCTCGTTCCCTGTAGGGGCTGCATGGGACCTCTCTCAGGCCCCTTCCTGCTCCGTGCGGGAGGCCGAGGGCTCAGGCAGTGTGGACACATCCAAGGCTCGGACCCGTGGAGTGGGTGCGCGAGGTGGGAGGGGGAGGGCGCGCTTTTCACTCTCACTTCTGCTGCTGCTCCCACACTCAGGAGTCCCTCCCCACCAGAGCTGGGGCAGCATTAGGGACCCAGCCTTTCCTTTTCCATACCCCAGCCTCTTCCGCTGGCTGCTAAGGGCAGGGAAGGCAGGCTGACTCCTGTGGGAGACGACACGGGGACCGCCAGGCACACGTGGCCAGGCACACGGAGGAGCTTTCCGGATCCCAGCCTCAGGAACTCAGGCCAGGCCCCTCCCAGCTACCCAGAAGGCTGCTAAGGGATCTCAGGGTCCCAGTTCCCACCCCAAAGCCCTGAGCCCCAGCCCCTGCCCTCGGCCCAGGTCCTCAGAGCAACTGACGGGCCAGTGCTGGCCCGGCCCCTGCTCCTTGGAGGCGTCCTCTCCTCTGCCGGCCGCCCCCCCACCCCCGCCCTGCCTCGCCTGCTGTGAATTAACTCCCACTGCCTGGTTTCATTTTTAAGAGTTTAATCTGCCTCTGAGTACTCTGGAAACAACCACTTTATAACTAAATGTCCAGGCTTTGCTAAATAAAAGACTGTGTAGGAGGAAAGGGGGACCGGAAGGAAGGAAAACACCTATGAGCCTGGACAATTGCATCACGTTCACAGAAGGTGGCCTATTGTCTGACGATGACAAATCAACAGGCATTAAAATTATATGTACTGAGCGCTTCCCCTATGCCAGGCATTGTTCTGAATGGATGTGTATTGCTAATTTAATACTCAGAACAACCCCTCCCCCACCCCACGAAGACGGTACTAAACTGCCCCTATTTTATAGGCACAGAGAGGCTGAAAACTTGCCCAAGATCACATAGCTGACAGGTAGTGGAGCTGGGGCTTGAACACAGGGGACTTAGTCTAGAGTCTGCACACCCAATCCCTGGCCACAGAGGCTCAAGAATGCACTGGGCACCGCAGGGTGCTGGGTGCACACCAAGGGTCTGGAAAGGGCCTTGGAGGACAGGCAGGGGTGATGAAGCACACAGCAGAGGGCCCCACTCAGCTCTTGCCTCCTCCAGACCATTCCCCATTCAGTCCCTTCTTCCCCTCAAGGCAGTCCCAAGAACCACCCAGCCTCCCCCGGAAGTTCCTGATAGCCGCGTTTGACCCCCAACTGCCCCCCACTCCCCTCCACCCAGATTACTCTCATTTGTGAAAAGATAGTTGAGTTCAGTGGATACTAACAGACCAAAGTCCAAATCTGGTGTTGTCACTTACCTACGGAATGACCTGGGGCAGGTTCTTAAACACTCAGAGCCTCAGTTTCCCCATCTTTAAAATGGGGTGACAGTCATGCTACTTTCCTCAGAGCAGGTGAGTGGCTCAAGCAAGCTGAAGTGTGTGACACGCCCGGTCCCCAGGGATGTTCCAGGAGTGTCAGTCCCCTCTTGGGTGACAACTCTTAATCTGGTGTGGCATTAGTCAAGAAAGGGTCCACCAGATTCCCTGCAAGCCTATTAGAAATGTAGAATCTCGGGCCCCAGCCCACCTGAATCAGAATCTGCATTTCAACAAGACCTCTGGTGTTTTCATTTGTGGTTCTAGGGGCCTGGTTACCCGGCTCCAAGCATGAGAACTGGTGACAGGTGGGAGGAGGCAGCAGAGAGGTGAAGGTCCAAGGTAGAAAAAGATCCTCAGGGAACAGACAGGACCCTTCTGAGTCCCACAGTTAACGTGAGCAAACAGCCCTGGCCCTCAGAACCCAGGACCAAAGCGGGAGAACCCCAGGCCAGCACCCCACTCTGCTGGCTCACTCAGAGCTTGGGCTTCGGCCGGGACTGGAGGTGGAAATAGTCAAGGTCTGTGGGGAAATTGCCGGAAGCTGGTATGGTTTGGGAAACCAAACCAGACAGGCCATGTGAGACACCCACTCACACACACGCACACACATCACACAACAATTCACACACACAAACACACACACCATCACATGCAACCCGTCCCGGGCTTGCCTGCCCGAAGAACAGCTCCAGCAGAGAGCAGACAGCCTTGGGCCCCGGGTGTGACCCTGTGCACACAGGCCTGTGTGCGCCACAGGAGGCCGGGCGTGCTGCTGTCTTCTGCCCCAAAGCAGACCTAGTTCACAGAAGCATCTTCTGTGAACGTGATGCAATTGTCCAGGCTCATAGGTGTTTTCCTTCCTCTCCTGCGGCTTTGCCTCTCACCCTCCCTCTCACCTGCTTCAACCCCATATCTATCCAAATCAATCTGAGCAATGAGAAACCCAAGTCCTGCTCACCTGAGGTTGGTAAAGACCCAAATTTCAATTGTCACCTACAATTTGCCTGGTGAAGCCATCTCACCCCTAGCACCAGCTCACACCGAACAATAATAGCAAAGGCCACCCTCTCCCCTATCGTCTGGCTTCGGGGGAGATGGGCTCAGCTCTCACCTCTCTACCCCTACTGACCTCTTTTACCACAATGGGCTAGGCTGCTGGGGTCCCCCAGATTCATATGGGCTCAAAAAAAAAAAAAAAAAGGAAACCTAAAACACGGGGCCAGAACCCCAGTGGGACTAGAATGTCCAAGAAAGAAGCATCAGCAGGAGGGTCAGCTGGGGCCAGAGGGTGTGTGATTTCACAGGGTTCTGGAAAGGCCCTCAGCCCCAAAATATCTTCCCTCTGGGTCTGGAAATCCCTCTCAACCCCCTGAGATTCACAGCCGGGAGCGCTTCCACCCGAAGCCCTCATCAGCTCACTCTCCTGGGAGAGGCAGCTGACAGCTGGGCTGAGAGTGGCGAAAGGTGGGGCAGGGGGGAGGGTGGATGCCAGGGCCAGATGGGAGGTGCTGACAGCCAGTGACCCTCATCTTGCCAGGGCTACCTGCCCGCGAACTCCCACCCAGGAGGGGGCACTCTGGCCCTCCCAACACCCCCAGAGGGCTGATCCCCAAGAAACCAGAACCTCTTGGCCAGGGAGGCAGTGTCCAGCAAAGGGGGAAGCTTTAAGCAGCCCCCTCCCATACAGGCCAGAGGAAATCAAGTCCTGCCCCAGTGGTCCCTTTGAGGAAGCCAAAGTGCTGGACCCAGGAAGGGGTGGGAGGGAGCCCTGAAAGAAGGGAGGTGGGCGGCGGGCAGGAGGGGGAATTAACCAGCTTCCAAAATAGCACAGTTGGTTCTGCCTCGCTTCACCCTGCGCAGCGTCTGGCAGCTTCTGCTTTCGGTCTGACTCACGCCTGGTGGGGGCAGGACAGGGTGGCTGATGTGGACAGAGGCCACTGGGCCACCAAGAGCAGTGGCCCAGGAACTCCCTTCACTGCATACAGCTATCCCGCTGGGCCGGGCTTCTGGGCCCGGTCAACAGGGGCACGTCCCTGCACAACTGGTCCGCATCTAGCTGAGCTCCAGAGGACTCGTTTCCTGGGCCCTAGCCCAGCCCTAGCCCACCCAGGGCTCCCCCAGTGGTGCTGGGTGCTGCAGAGTCTGCGCCCAGCTTTGTTCCCTCCAGGTAAAGGAGGACCTGCCTCCCCATCAAGGAAGCCAGAGGATCCCCTCCCCACCTCCCCCAGAGGAAAAACAACATCCTGTCCTGCAGCAACGCTCCTACTCCCTGCTCCTACTCCCTGCGGCGCAGCCTGGGTGAGCCACCCTCCACCTCCCTGCCCCCTGCCCCACATGCAGGGATGAAAGGCAAACAAAGACCTTACTCTCAAAATTCACACACAGACACATTCACCCCATTTTTTTCCTGGGTCTAAACCTCACAAGCACTTTGCCCTTAGAAGGACAGTGAGAGAAATCAAGGGCCCTGGAGCTGACCTTGGAGTTACTCTGAGTAGGAGTGTCCCAGCTCTCCCCCTTTCATTACCTTCCACCCATCTTATCTCTGTGTCCTTCTGCTGTCCCCAGCTCCAAGGCTCGGAGCTGCTCCTCTTTCCCCTGCAGGGGTGAGCCTTGAGCAGGCGGGCCTGCAGCAGCTGCCTTCTCTCTCCTCCCTGGATTGAAGATGCTTCAGCTTAAACATGAGAGTCGGAAGGAAATACTCACCATAACCCCACCTTTCAACCCGGGTACAAATCCTCTCCTTTCCCCTCCCCAGCCCTTGCCCCCAACACACTTGCCCCAAATAACTGAAGCGGGGGTGGAGACGCAATCGGTGCACAAGGACAGCACTGCCTGCAGGTGGGGAATGGATGCTGCTAGCAGGTAGGGGGAGAAGGTCAAAGGTAAGGAGGCGGGCCAGCCCAGGCAGACACCACTCCCATCCCCGCTGCCCCTAGACACACACCCAGACCAAATCTGGTTTGGAAGTGAAAACATCAAGGGGAAAGGCTGCGGGGCGGCGGCTAGAGAGATGAGTCAAAGTGCTTTTGGCATGCCTCCGGGTCGCCAAATATGGGCCTTGGGGCTTTCAGGGTGAATCCACTGGCCAGAACCCAGCATCTGCCCCATCCTTGCCTTGCATCTTTTCCCCTCCGTCCCCCACACCAGAAGGCCTCACCTACACACCACTGCCATCTTTTCTCACTCCCTTGGCCCCATAAGGCATGAGCCCTGTAGTGTGGAGCTGGGAGGTGTGGGGGATGGGAGAAGAAGTCTAGAGGGAGGAGGCCGCTTTCCAGGAAGCAGATATTAGGAGGCAGAACCTTCAGCAGGGACACAGAAGTGTGCCCTTGAACAAACGGACACACAGCCCACCGCCCTGTGAACACACACACACAGGGAGGGCACTAGCAGGCTCAGTTTCTGATTGACTACAAGGCAGCCATGTGGCAGCCTACATGGCCCCAGTAGGGGAAGAGGCAGGAGCAGGAAAAGAAAGGAAAAGGAACTCAGGAAGCGCACTATAATAACAGCCTCGGGATGCTGGAGTGGGAGGGGACTCGAAGGTGGCTCCAGGCCATGTGCCACCAGGCAGGTCTGTACGTCCTTCTAGGAGAAGAAGCAGCGCACAGAAGTCAGCTGGCTTCGAGCCAGGCAGGAAAAGGCTAGCCAGTGTCTGGCAAATGGTAAGCACCCCATTCATGTTTGGTCCCTTCCCTCTGCTGATTCTGACAGCTTCCTCTTTTAATCCTCAACACCTGGCACATCGCAGGCACTCCTTAAATCTCGACTAAATTCAATGGATGTGATCCTGATGACTGGTTCCAGTGGGAAGGGTCTTCTCGGTGCAGCTGGGAGGTGGCAGCTTCTTGGGCATAGAAAGGCAGCTGTGAGAAGAGGGCTTGACAAAAGGCATACTCCAGGGGACTGGCTGGACCACCAGCCCAGGGTGCTGAGCACAGAGGCCGTCAGTGCCCCAGCCACAACCCTGGATGCCCACGGTCATGAGCCTGCCCATCAACTGGGCACTTCCAGCTACCAGCACCTGCATCTCAGCCCGTGGGCTTGCTCCTGCCATCAGAGCCAGCAGTTAGCTGCCCGACCTTAACAAAGACTGATGGGAATTGATGAATATATATTTCCCAATTCCCTTACCCTGCCCCCAAGGGATAGCTCTAAAGCACATTCCGTAGAGGTCCCAGTGGGATTGAGCCTCAGGTGCCCACAGCAGTTACCTGCTCACTAATGTACATTTTCTTGGCTTCCTTCCGTTCCCTGTGTCACTTCCCCACTCCACTACTGATGCTTCCTGGGGTAACTTCCCAAGTAGACTTCTTGCATTCACATCCTTTTACAGCCAATTGGCCCAAAAGGGCAGTTGTAAGCCAAAACCGAATGGCCAACTCTAAAGCTTGGACAGAAAGGCCAATAAAAGGGGCAGAGAAAAATGGGGAGCTGGCCACGCTGTGGGGAAGCTGGAGGCAGGGATGCAGGAGCCTAATCACTGGGAGAAGACCGGCCAAGCTGGGTGCAACAGCTAAGCATGTACTAGAACTTTTCTCCTGTAGGAAGGCAAGACTGCCCTCAGAAGCAGAGTTGAGAAGGTGGAAGGAAGAAACAAGGATGTGCCAGGGTTGCAAGTTATGTGGAGAAGAAATCACCACACAGATTTAGGTTACTGGTGGCAAATGCTAAGATGGACTAGAAGCTCAGCATTGCCTCCCAGCCCAGGCTGCTCCTAGGCTAGAACTACAGAACTCCAGCATTCCAGAACCTTAGCACGTTTGTTCATTCAAATAACACAGCTATCATGTTCCACACGCAGAAACAGGCACTGAGTGTCCATCAGAGCCGACACTAGGAGCATGCCTGCGGAGGCAGGTGGAGCTGATTCCTGGGTATGTCACTCACTAGCTGTGTGACCTTGAGCACCTTACTTACCTCTCAGTATCCTCAGATGTAAAATGAGGATAACCATGCCCATGTTGGAAAGTTGTTAGAAAGATGAAACGTAAAGCATCTACACACTGCTTGGCACAGGCTATGTACTCAAAAAATATCTGATGGATGTTTGGCTGAATGGGTATAATGGCTGGCTGCTGGCTGTCTGCCCAGATGGGTGCATGGATGGATGAATGAAGGATGCTGGATGGATATAATGACGGACAGACAGACGGATGATGGATGCATGTATACATGGATATGTATGTTAGATGTTAGAAAAGGAGATAGTAGCTGTTTGCAAAGAGCTCACAGTCTGGTTCAATATCACTTTCTGGTACATTTATAAGCAATAAAAAGGGATACCCACGCCCCCCCCTAATTTACCTGTTATGTAAATCTGTATTTCCATTTACCAGGTTGACAAATGCAAAGTAAATCCCTTTTAATGAGCCTTAGCAACATTACTGGGGAGAGCTGTTCCTGAAAGATGCAGAGGGCTGTGTCCAAACAGGGAGACAGAGATGAATAAGACAGTCCCTGCCCTCAAGGTACTTGCTGCCAAGAAAAAGTATCATTACCTGATATTACATATTGTAGTACTTCTCCTACTCTGACTAATTCCACTATTACTACCACTAATAAAACTGTATTGAGCCCTTAGCATTTGTCAGGGACCGTTCCTAAGAGCCTTACCAAGAATTAATTCATTTGACCTTCCAACAACACTGTGAAGTGGGAACTATTCGTGTACCCATTTTGCAAGTGAGAAACTGGGCACAGGAAAGTTCCACTGTCTGGTTTTCCCAGCTAGAGGCAAAGCTCCCCGAGGGCTGTCTCTCGGCATCTCCCCGCAGGGCCTCCCCGCCACGTTGCACACACGCCAGGCTCAAAGTACCCACTTTGGAGGCCTTTGGTGAATATGCGTTGGCTGGCTGAGGTGGGGAGAGGGGATGGTATAAACAGAGGAGGTGAGCCCATGCAGAATGGGGAAGGAAACAAGGCTCCAGGAAGAGGTAAAAAGGGAGCTGACCTCGGTGTCCCCTTCTAGCTTCTCCACCTGTCCCTATGGCGCAGGCCTGGCATTTCACAATCTTATGGTCACTGCAGAAAGCCCTATTCCTGTGCAAAGAGGGCTGAGTGGTGCTAATGGAGGGAGCCAGGCCTTGTGCCCAGGAGGGTCAGTGGCAGAGGAGGGTGGGCCCGGGGAGAGGTGAGGAGCCGTCAGCTCCCACCAGGCCGGGCACGTGGAGTGAGCTGGGTGCGGGCAGTGAGGGGTGGGGTAGACTCCAGAAGGGCAGTGTCTGGGGCCTGGGCACGTCGCAGCCTAGCACTGGGCTGGCCCTCAGCAGGCTCACCCGGCCTCAGAGGCCCCTTCGGGCAGAGAAACCCGAGGCGACGGGGCAGCTCAGGCTGGACTCTCAGAATAGAAGCAACAGGAGACCTCATCACTCCACACTCCCCCTGGGGGGGCACGGTTGGAGAAGGCAGGCTTCCCAGCCAGCCTGTGGAGCACACAGAAAGGAGGTGGGGGTTCCCCAGCCCTGGCCACACCTCACCTCTACATCCCTTTGCCCTCCCAGAGGCATAAGGGATATACAGTGCAGACAGCACAGGGAAACTGAGGCACAGACCTGCCCTGCCTGCTCCAGACACCAACATTGCCCTTGAAGATTAAACATACATCTCTCAAGCAATCAGGGATGCTAGACCCTACCATTTCTTGGTCCTCTTTCACCCTGGGGACACATACTTTCCAGAAAGGGGTCTCCCTCACTTCCCAAAATTGGGCTATGGAAAGAAGGGGCCCTGCCTTTTCTTGAGCCCCTGCCCTGGAGGTCAGGCAAGAAGCACGGTAAGTGGTTCAGAGCACAGACTCCTGACCCAAGGCTGCCTGGGTTTGAACCCCAGCTCTGCCACGAACTAGCTATATGATTCTCTATGCCTCAGTTTCCTCATCTGTGAACTGGGAATAATGCTTCCTGCTCCTGAACCTCACAACTGACAGGAAAACCACATTTATTTATTTGGCTTTTCCCATATCTGAAAGGTCCCGGTCCCTTCACTCGGGACACGGGCATCCTAACCACCAATCCTCCTTCATCCTCCTCACGGGGGGCCCTGACGGGGGGTGCTGAGATGTTGACGGAGCCACGGCTGTTGACAAAGCTGGTGCCAGGCCCACGTCGGGCACAGAGCCCGGGCACACAAAGGGGCTGTGTGTGCACCCGGCATTAGCTGGAGCAGAGCTGGGCAGGATGGCATCTGGGGTCACGCCAGGAATTAAATTCCCTGGAGAGAGCCTCCCACCCCCCTCTCAGGCAGCACAGCTCTGTCCAGGGCGAGCAAGCACTGCCCTTTCCCCACCAAGCCCTGGGAGTGGAATGGCTACGTGCTCTGATGGGAACTGGGGGAGTGGGGACCCCTGAGTCCAGCCACCCGGCTGGGCTACCCGCTTGTGAGGCCGTTTCGGACACGTTACATAATCTGGGCTGCAGCCTCCTCAGGGGGCAAAGGGAGGGCAGTGTCTGCAGCGGCCGGGGAAAGGCGCAAGAGAAGTTTGGCTGCCAGCCCCTCCCCAAACCGAGGGCCCCACCTCCCCAGCTTTGGGCCAGGGCCCTGCGCTCAGCGCAGCCATTCTGAGGCACCCACGGTTCTGGTCACCCTGCCTGCATCAGGACGCTGGGGTGCCTGAAGAAAGCTGGCTCACTCCCCAGGGGGATGAGTCACCAGCCGCAGCAGTCAGGACGGCGGGGTGGACAGTGGGCAGATGCAGCCTCTCCTCTGCCCTCGCCGGCAGGTCTTTCCACCTGGAAAACCACTGAGTCTGAGGCTGGCACTGGCGCTGACCCCAGCAACACAACCCGGATCTCAGAGCGCCAAGTCCTCAGGTCCAGCACCCTCCTAGTCCCCACACTGACTCCCTGGTTGCAAATGTAGACCCTCTGCAACCCCCCCCCCACACCCTCCACCCCCCATCCCCGCTGTCAGACCACAGCCAGAGGCAGCCCCTTACCCCTGAGGGAGAAACGGGCTCTGAGGCAAGGAAGAGGCAGAGAACACAGGCGCCTGGTGAGCAGGAAGGACGAGGAGAGAGCCCGGCCACCTCCACCTCAGACTCAGGCCTGGGCTTGGGGGCCACAACGGGGAGGGACCCCTTTGCATGAATCACTTTCTGTTCTCCTCAGAGCCCGGCAAACACGGGCCACAGGAGACGACTGCCCCGCTCGCTCCCTCGTGCTCGAGTCTGCATTCACACCCCCTCACACCCACTCCTGATGACACCAATGTGTGCCCCCACGGGCTGCCGCCCACACTCCCAGCAGGTCACACAGAGGAGTCATGGCAGCAGCCCCAGCCCAGTGGACACAGTCGGGGGGCCCCTTCCGCTCGCCCCTACAGGCCCCACCTCTGAGCCCAGCACCCTAGAGTAGGCCCAGACAGCGCCAGGCCTTGGAGCACCTCAGCTCCCAGGGCTGGTGGCTGGTCGGGCAGAGGACCTTCTGGGGCCAAGCCCGCTTTACCAAGCTCTCCACGTGTGTGTGTGTGTGTGTGTGTGTGTGTGTGAGGCGGGGAGGGGTGGGGGTGTCAACCTGCCTGCCCTGAGAACAGTGAGAGCTGGAAGGAACCTTCTGAAGCAGAGCCCATCAGCCCCATTTTACAGATGAGCAAACTGAGGCTCTGATTTGGGGAAGTGTCTTTGTTTGAGGTTATGAGCAAGAACAAGGCTGAAGCTGGATCCAGGGCTCGGTAGCTTAAAGTCAGTCAGACAAGGCATGGGATAAAGCCACAGGGTGGGGGTGCCAGTTAAGGAGGGGGGAAAGGGGAGGGGCGGAGATTTGCAACCACACCTGAAGCTGCACTTTACCAGGATGCTGTACCGTTGCCATCTCATTCATTCTTTTCAAGTATCTCTTGAGCACCTCTCAGAAGCTAGCGCTGTGGTCAAGTACATTTCCGCCCAGTCTGTACCCCTGGTCCTGTGAGACGTTGACTCTGAGATGGAGCATTTGTCTTCAGGGCCCCCACATCGGCAGGCAGGCAGCAAGGCAGGGAGCCCTGGAACCTCTACCCCCGAGGACCAGCCTGGCCTCTCCCAGGGACGCAGCCCCCACAGTGCCTCCACGCCACCTCCAGCATCCAGCTGGCATCCTGTGCCCGCAGCACACGAGAGTCCCTCCACCGGCCCCCCAACCTCCCACGGTCAACGCCGGGTCAGAGGCACGCAGAACTCCAGATGAACCTGGGAAATCACCCACCAAACTGACGTTGTTTTCAGCCACATAACCTTGATTTGTAAAACAGGAGAACGTGACCAAGCTGTGAGGGGAGGGGGCAGGACCCCAACCACCAGCCTTCAGCTGGGAAACCCTCCCCCCACGCTCCCAGATGCTCCCCAAGGCACCTTCTGGGGTCCTGAGGAAGAGTCTGAAAACCACACTTCCTTCCAGCCTCACCGTGTTACCGAAGCCCAGGGAAAGTACCCGACTTGTACAGGACCACACAGCTCAACGGGAGCTGGACTACAAGCCCCTGCCCCTCCAAACTCCCAAGTCAATGAGACCCCATCCCCTTTCATGGGACAGGAACACAGCGACCTCCCCTTCCCCCCAAAAAGTGCATGGATTCAGCTCCTGTCAAGAACCCAGCACTGAGACTGTGTGATGATGAAAACCTTGTGTCTGATGCTCCTTTTATCTACCTTATCGACAGACGAGTAAAGCATACAGAATAAAAACAAATAATAGGGGGAACAAATGTTAAAATAAGTATAGTAGATTGAAATGCTAGTGATCAATGAAAGGGAGGGGTAAGGGGTATGGTGTGTATGAAATTTGTTCTGTTGTCTTTTTATTTCTTTTTCTGAATCGATGCAAATGTTCTAAGAAATAACCATGATGATGAATATGCAACTGTGTGATGATACTGTGAATTACTGATTATATACGCAGAATGGAACGATCATTGTTAAGAATGTTTTTGTTAACTGTTATCTATTTTTTAAAAATTAAAAAAAAAAAAAGAACCCAGCACTGAGCAAAGTGCCCCCACCCCCCGCCCTCAACCCCACATCATCTGCTTTAGTTCTCAACAATCACCCTACAGCCTGGATATTTAATCTCAGTTTTGTACGTAAAGAAAGGGATGCTCAGAAAGGTTAAGTGGCTCATGCAGTGTCGCCCAATCAGTGAGTGGCAAAGCCCAGACTCCAAGTCACCTGCGTTTACTCCAAAATCGTGCTCTTGACAGCTTGCGACGGCCTTGCAAAAGTCCCCACCTTCATGATTGCTTGCCTGGGTGTAAGTCTCCCTCTGGTTCTCCACCCCGACTCACCCCAGCACCCTGGCACACACAGCGCTCCTCCTTAGTAATAATGACAATACCACCTCCCTATAATAGAGCGCACTTCATACGTTACTAACTTACTCCACCCTCGCAACATTAGGCTCCCATTCCCGTCTCACAAATGAGGAGAAGGAGGCACAGAGAGGTTAGGTAACTCATCCAAGCTCATATAGCTAGGAAGTAGCAAAGCCAGAACTCGGCTCCAGGCAGTCCGGCTCTACAGCCTGCACCCCTAGCCACTGCGCTACACTCCCTCTCTATAATGACTGAGGCCCCTCTTTTAGTGGTGCTATAAAAAGTGCCCTAGATTGGGGCCTGAATCTCTCCCTTGAGAGACCCTCTCTCTACAGGGGTCAGTGGCTGAATGGAACCCCTGAGGGTTGGACCTGGGAACGCCTACCTGGTGGGCATCCTCAGCCCATGTTCTCCAGCTGGATGGCAACACCCATCCCGCCCACCCCCACGGGAGCGGGAGCTGGAAGGATGAGCTCCTGGGAAAGATATCAAGCCCAAGCATGGCTCGGACGTCTACTGCATGCCCAGCTTCAAATTGTGGCAAGTGCAGAAAGTAGAAAACTCTGTCCTTGCTCTCCTGCCAGAGGCTCCAGTCCCCAGAAATGCCCAGAGAGGGTGCCCCTGCAGCCCCCACCACCTTCACTACTGGCTGCACCAGATGTTGGTGACACTTAGAAACGGGGCTAAAAATAGACTCTACACCGTGTCAGTGCTAAGAATAGCTCAGGCAAACAGCCCGCTGGGAGAGGACACTCACTGCCAGGGAGGCACCACCCCCTCCACCTCCCACCCCAGCCTGGCCCACCCCTAGGCTTTCGCACGGAGCCCCCCTCCCCAGCCAGCAGAGGGCCTGGGGTACTTATACCCCCACTGTCCATGCGGACAGAGAGGTCGGCATGCCCACGTGTGCTGTCCTCACACAAGCCAGGGGACTGGTCACCCTCCCCAAGGTGGGGAAAGGCGTGGGCAGGAGTGCTGTACTGGGGCACCATGCACTGGAGTTCCTTTCTCAACTCAAACACCGAGGCCCAGCAGGAAATGGGGACAATTGTGCCCCAGGTCCCCTCATCTCAGGTCTCTCCCCTGCAGTCTTCCAGACTGGCCTCTACCATGTAGGTGATGGGGGCGGGGCAGAGGCCAGGGAGGGGACGCACACGTCACTGCTCAAGGCCTCCCTCAGCACCCAACCCAGGTTTTGACCCCATCCGATCCTCTCCCTGTGTCACGCTGGGACCCAGCGAGACCAGGGGGCCAAGCCCAGGGTCCCACAGCTGGTTACTGGGGTGGGCTGCAGAAATGAAGATACTAGTGCCATTTTCTGTGCCCTTTTTATATAGGAAGCACATCACAGCCATCATCTCATAATTCTCATAACAACCCTTTGAGGAAGGCACTGCTGTTAGGCCCTTTCCACAGGGGAAGAAACTAATGATCAGAGAGTAAGTCGCCAACTCTCTAAATGCTCAGCATTTTACTATGTTATCGCATGATGTCCTCACCATCACCCTAGGAGGTAGGGACTACTGTTATCCCCATTTTACACGTAAAGAAACTGAGGCCCAAGGTCACACAGTAGATGGTGCAGATGGAATTCAAAGGTCCAAGGTCACAGAGCAGCCTGAATCCAAAACTCACGTCTTCAAGGCTGTGAAACCTCGGGTGAGAAGCTTAACCTTGCTATGCCTCAGTCTTCTCAACAATTATTAAGAGCCCAGTTTATTAGATTACTGTATTATTATGAAGATTAAATTTGCAAATATACAAAAAGTATTTAACCCAGTGCCTGGCACACAGTAGCTGCTCATTAAGTATTACCCATCATTTTCCAGTACATTCCACAGCGGAAACCCGGGCCTGGGGCTCTGTGCTCTGAGCTCAGCGGGCTGGACACGACCCAGGGCTCCCTAAAAATCAGGCCTCTGCCAATCAGATCTAGGACAATCCCCCCACCCCACTCTACTTGGCAATAGAGACCCCCAAACTGGGGCTCCTAGAGTAGTCCATACAGAGTGGGACTTGGAGGTTGGAGTTCCCAGACCCGGGCCAGACCTGGGTCTCATCCTTTGCGGCCCCTAAAGGTAGTCTCCCACCCACCCCCCCGCCGCAGCCTGCATGATAGGTCCTGGGCTTCTGCCCCCAGTCCCCCCACTGCTCCTACAACACCAGGCCACAGGTGGGAAAGCAGGGGAAAGGGGGTTCTCCAGCCACACAGCTGATGTCCTCATGACCTTCCCCAGAAACAACAACGATAACCCATGCAGAGCTCTCCACAGTTAAGTCACAGGATGGCATCACACCCAGGCGGCGGCAGCTCAGGGGTTAGCACACCCACTTTACAGGTGAAGAAAGTGAGGTATCAACTGGGCCAAAGACCTCTGGCCCTAGGTCCAGGCTCAGGGCTGAGAGCCATGTCCCAGCCAGCCCAGGCCCACCATGGGGCAGCAGAGAGGAGGAGAAGGTTCAGGAGACCCCCAGAGGCCTAGGGGAAGGGAGGAAACAGCTGAGTCGTGCCCCCTGACCCTCACCCACAGTGACTGTGGATCCTGCACGCCTGGAAAGAGGCACCGATGACCCTGAGTCTTCCTCCATCCCACCCCATCCCCGGCCAGGGGAAATGGGCACAGCCCTCACCCTGTGCCCTGAGACAACCTCACCCAACCCCTCCAGTCTGCCTAGCACAGACACCTCCCTGCAGACTGGTCCTGCAGCCCTCTCCCGCCAGGGAGCCCCTCACCTCTCAAGGTGGCTCTCCAGCTCCCAGACCCCGGACCCAACCATTCGCCCCCAGGCACCGTCACCTCTCACTATCTCCCCCAACGCACTGTCATCACTGTCATCACCGGGAAGCCCTCCCTGACCCAGTCCTCTGCCTCTGCTGACCCCACCACACCCACCTCACAAAGACCCAGGCTCACCAGACACCTTGCTAAGAATTGGGCCGGACTCTCTAGCCAGACCATTAGGTCTGCCCGGGACTTGCACTCTGAGCCCAGCCTGTGGGGCTGGGTCTTGCACCCAGTAGGTGCGCCATGAACACTGCGTAGGAGAGAAATAATCTCCAAGGCAAGGGACCCCAATTTTTTTTAGCATGACTCACAGAAGAAAATGTGTTTTGCATTTCAACCCAGTACACACAAAGGCATACAACACACACACATTTTTAAATAAAAAAGCAAAGGTTGTTTTGCTTTGGGGATGTTTCCTATTCTATTCTTTTCATCATTTTTAAAAAATGTTCATTGAGACATACTAAATTGGCTTCATGGCCAGAGTGGGGTCCAGTTAATGGCCCTAACCCACCTTTTGAAAAAAACATTCCTCCACGGACATCTAGGCAGCCCGACTCCCTGCCTGGTGCTCAGCCCTCTCTACAATGACGGGTGCCTGACAGAGGCATCCATTTACCAGGCACTGCCTCCAGGCTAGGCCCACTCCCCATACTCAACATTTTACTATGGTTATCTCACGTTCTCTTTGCCATCACCCTAGGAGGTAGGGTCTGTTGTTATCCCCATTTTACAGGTAAGGAAACTGAGGCCCAAGGTCACATAGTAAATGGCCCAGATGGAATTCAAACCCAGGTCTATCAGAATCTGGAGCTGCATTCCTAACCACTGTACCATACCAGGTGAGTGATCCTCAGCCCCTCTCTTAAATACCCTCACTGGTAGGAAGCTCACTCCCCAAGAAAGTCTGCTCCAACTCCAACTGCTAAAAAGCCATTCCCTATATTAACTGAATTCTTTCTCTTTGTTGGCTACTAGATTCGCCATGGAACAGGGAGAAAGCAGGGCTTCAGGGGCTGCAGACCAACCCTCACAACCCCCAGACAGGTCCTGCTCTCGCCTCCCCACCCACTTCCTCCAGCTGACCCCAGGGAAGGGGCTGGGCTGCGGGTGGGGATCTGACTGAGGACGGGAAGCTGACGGTCCCTTACTCACATCACTGCCTGGGGCCGGGCACCTGTCTACTCTGCACCCCCCCGTTTCCCCATCTGTGAAATGGGATTGTAATGGTATTCACCCCAAAAAGGTGAAGACCCAAGGAGCTGATCCAGGTAAAGTACTTGGCACAGCACCTCGCACAGAGTCAGGCCTGGTAAGCATGAGCCACGGCGATTATTTTCAGTTCCAACTCAATCCCCCCCCCATTTATAATGATCACCATGAACGCTGGGAAGCTTTTTTTTTTTTTTGCATGGGCAGGCACTAGGAATTGAACCTGGGTCTCCGGCACGGCAGGCAAGAAGTCTGCCTGCTGAGCCACCTTGGCCCACCCCCTGGGTGGCTTTTTGCCATTTGCACACAAACCTATTTACTCTCAGCGAAAACGGTGATCCCTGCAGGGCGCTTACTTACACTGGGGTGCCAGGCGCTGTTCTGATTAAGACTTAATCCACATAATGAACCCATGAGCTGAGCACTATAATTGTCTTCTCCATTTTACAGATGAGAAAACAGAGGCACGAAGAGGGTAAGGGACTTGCTGGACCACATAGCTGGAGAGCGGCAGGGCTGAGATTCAAATCCAGGTGGACCTGCCCCGCGCGCAGGTGCTCTCGGAACTCGCCGCAGCCAGGCTGGCACCGTGCTGAGCTCACCACGCCCATCACCTTCTCACCAGAGGCCCGCCGCGTCCCCATGAGACGTGTGCTATCTTACAGAGGAGGAAACCGAGGCGCAGAGTGCTGTGCTAAGTGGCCGGGCATGGCTCTGTCTGGCAGGGGCGGGGCTGGACACCAGGTCCGACCAACTCTGGATTCCGCACACTTTGCACCATCGGGCTCTTCTCAGAGCCTCCCCTGGGCCCCCTGCTTCCCCGGCTACCCCTGTCTGCTCTCGCCCCTGTCTGTGCTCTGTGCCTCCCTCCACCCCTCCTCTAAGGACATCCCCACCCAAGCCCACGGTGCCAGTGCAGCCTGAGCAACTGTGACCCATCACCCACCTCCTTGAAGGTACACGCACGCACACACACACGCGCGCGCGCATGCAAATACATGTGCGTGCACACACTGCACACACACTCTCATACCTGGGAGAGGGTGGCCCCCTGGAAGGAGCCTCCTGGTGTGCTCAGACCATCTGGGGGCCAGAGCCCCGGGCAGCACCCCTGCCCCAGCTCAGGCACCAGTTTCCTCATTTTCTCCCAGCACTGTTTCTCACCCAGCCCCCTGCAGCCTTGGCCTGAGAGGAAGTTGCACAATCCCCTGGGAGCTGCAAAAGTGGCCGAGAATTACTCACCGCACAAAGGGAACCGCATGCCCAAAAGGGCCCCTCCCCCTCCCCGCCACAGGCTACCCAACACCGTTGGGAGCCTGCTTCCAATCTCGCCAACCCAGGGCTCCAGGCCACCTGCTTTGCTCCTTCTCCCTCTCAGATTGGGCCACTTGCAGCCAGGCCCCTGCCCGACACATACATGAACCACACTGCCCCAGGGAAATGAAGGGACAAGAATTTTGCTGAAGTCAGGATCCTACTAGGTGCAGTGTGGACCTAACCCTGATCCCCGCATCCTTCTGGTGCCTCCTGGAGAGACGCACCTCCTAGCCAGAAGCCCGCAGCTCACCGCTCTTTTCACTGACCACCCACCCCCGCCTCGGCGCTGGGCCTCCCCAGGGCTTCCAGACACCCACTCTGCAGCCTCCCCGTAGCCCACCACCTTGAAAAGGGCCCCGAGACCATGCGAAGCTCTGCGAAGATCCCAGCCACCACGAAGGTGTGGGTATAGAGAAAAAACACACATAAAATCCCCATATATCACCCTATTATTAACACCTTGCATTGGTGTGGTACATTTGTTACAACTGAGGAAAGCACATTTTTATAACTGTACTAGTAACTATAGGCCATGGTTTAACTGAGGGTTTGCTGTTTGTGTCGTGCAGTTCTATGGATTTTTCTTTTAATTTTTATTCTAGTAACATATATACAACCTAAAATTTCCCCCTTCTAACCACATGCAAAAATATAATTCAGTACAGCTAATTACATTCAGTGTGCTAGCATCACTACCATCCATTACCAAAACTTCTCCATCCTCCCAACTGGAAATTCTGCACATTTTAAAATTTAACTCTCTATTCCCTACCCCCACCCCATACATTTTTCACTTGTGGGAAACTGCTTTCACTGTACATGCAATTTCAGAGGTTCCTCAGCCCCCAAAGTACTTCTCTAACAATCTGTCAAAGAGATTTGACATTTCATTTGGTGGTTTTTCCTTCCGGTTACGGGATCCCTGTCTTTGATAGTAAATACTCTTGGTCAAGAAAGACAGGCACTCACTAAGCTGTTATCAGTCATCTACAGTTCAGGGTGGATGGGTCTATTGGGCCCTTTCCAGAAAGCATCTTTCAGAAGAGGAGAGTACAGTAGGGGGAAGATTAGATGACCTTGGCCTCTGGGGGGGGGTGGAGATGACACTGAGGTGAGGAGAGCTCCAGCATGGGAAGATTAGAGGCCCAGCAAGGATTGACCAGACTCCAGCCCAACCCTGGACCCTCCCTGGGATGCCAAACTCTAGGATACAAAGGGTGAGTAGGAAGTGGCCTGGGCAGGCAGAGCCCCGAGGATGACCTCTGGCTCCCACCCCTCACTGCCATGGACTAGCAATGGGGCCCCCGATAAGGAGCGTGATAAAGGCCTCTTATCACCCATGCAACCTTGGACTCCCACCCAACAAAGGACAAAGTCAGAAATGGTTTTGCCTGGGCCCCCCAGAGGCTCCCCCAGAGAGTCCCTCATTTCTGCAGCCCTCATCAAAAGGCAGGGGCCCTCAGGGCCGTTCCCCCACCAGCACCACCACAGCACTCTGAGGCCCGAAGCAGCAAGAACCAGGGCCTAGACTCACAGCTGATCACCTGACACCTGCAGCTGAGTGGCCAGGAGCCCAGGCAAAGGGGAGGGGCCGCTACGGGAAAGCCCTCCCTCCCCTGGAACACAGTGGTCACAAGACCCCTTTGCAGGAGTGCCCCCCAAAATGCCTGCACACCCACCATCTCCCCTATCCTGACAACAGCCCCAGGAAAGAGAAGGGGCAGCAACTCTTGCCACCCCCATTTTTCAGATGAAGAGAGAGGCCCAGAGAGTTAAGTGACTCCCCTTTAAGTCCATACAGCTAGTTCTAGGCAAACCTCGGTGTCCTGGCTCTTTTCCTAGATTAGGGTTTCTCAACCTTGATACCACTGGTATTTGAGGCCACGTAATTCCTTGTTGTGGGGGCTGTCCTGCGCATTGTAGGATGTTGGATGCCAGTAGTACTCCCTTAGTTGTGACAACCAAAAAACTGTCTCCAGACATTGTCAAATGTCCCCTGGGGGCAAAATTGCCCTGATTGAAAACTACCGCTCTAAAATCTCCCTAAAGACTGGCATCTGCAAATTCTAAACTGAAGAGTATCTGCTGGGGAGGGTCTTCCCTTCTTTCCTGCCAGATGTGCCACTGTGGGCTCAGTGCCTCTGGGCAGGGGCTGCCCCACTGCAAACACTACTGCTTGGGGAGGGTCTCTTCCCAAGATCAAATAAATACCACCCTCCTGCCTCCAAGCTTGGCATTCATTATCACAGTTCTCGTTCAACTATTTTAATCACAAACTTCTATCAGAAAAAATTTTGAGCACCACCACATATGCTTGTTTCCTCATCAATAGCAAGAACATATTATGCATGTAGCAAATTATGCACAAATAGGTCCTATTAAAAAAGACCATAAGGCCTGGCACCGTGGGATCAACAACTGTATGCCGACCAAGAGGGGGAAAAGAAGTGTAACTAAAAAGTATCAGTAGCAGAGAGTTAAAAAAGAGTCGAGAGGCTACTCTGGAGACCACTCTTATGCAAGCTTCAATTAGACGTTGCCACCTATCATAACTTGCCAACCCCCAACCAGGACCATTCCAGCCAACCCTAAAGAGCACCTAGGGCAATATATAAGATTCTACAAAGGTTCCATGCCCTGGAGTAACTTTCCAGAAACCTACAACCTCCAGATGGGTCCCTGGACCAGATAAGTCCTGAAAACTAGAGGGCTCAGCCTCTTCAGAACATCAGCTAGTTCCATCTCCCTACCCCATATTAGTGACAGACCCTTCCAACATGAAAAAGTTAGGATGGGCATAGCCCAAACACCCCTGAAGAGAGGGATGGAAAGATCAAAGGTGATGGTGGAGTTACACAGAGAAGGTAGGGCTTAACAAACAAATATGACTGCTGAATCATTAAATTGATCTTTTAGTCTCCAGTATCTTAGAGCAGCCAGAAGTAAAAACCCAAAATTGTGGAACTATAACCCATATCAAACTCTGAAATTTGTTCTACAACTAATTGTTGTACTGTGCTTTGAAATTTACTGCTTTTTTGCATATATGTTATTTTTCACATAAAAGAGGGGAAAAGTTATATGATGATAAAAATACATTTATTCCTTCTAGCCTCCTATATTCTGGAGCAGCTAGAAGGGAAAATCTGAGAGGATGGTATGGTAGCCCATGACAAACTCTGGGATCTATCCTGTAACTTATACTTGTTAAAGAGGGCTTTGAAAACGATTGCTTTTTTCTTTCTTTGCTTTGTATACATGTTATATTATACAATAAAAAAAGTTTAAAATAAAAGACCAGAAGGGTAAATTACACCTGTGATAAAATACCGTTACACGTTCGCCATTGTGGCAGATATTAAACAGGCTAGCAACCGCAGGTGTTGGTGAGGCTGTGGAGCAACGGCAGTTGCTAGTGAAGAGTGAACTGGTACACTCACCTAAAAAAATATCTACTAAGGTTGAAATATGCACCGCATACCCAGGGCTGTGACAGCTCTACTCATGAGTATATAGATGCTGGAGAAACATATACACCAAAGAGGCAGAAAAAAAAAAAAAAACACTGGGGAGCGCGGATAAGGACGTTCCTACACTATCGTTTGGGAGTAGCCCAAAACGGAAAGCATCCCAAATGTCCGGGAGAGGGAGGATGGATACCTCACGGTGGCCTGTTCACACAGTGGGAAACTAAACAGCAGTGAAAATGAGCTTGCTACAGTTATATCCAGTGACATGGACAAATCTCCCAAATACACTGCTGGGTGGGAAACACATGACATAAAAGTTCCTTCTGTCCTAAACTCAAAATCAGGTGAAAGTGAACTCTGCTGGTAAGGGATGCAGGCGTGGACGGTTACATTATAAAGAAAAGCAAGGAACTGACTGTCATTAGGGCAGGGCAGGCGACACCTCTGGGGGTTTATGACTGAGGTGGGGTGCACAGGTTGACTCTGGGATGCAGGCTACATTCTACTTCATCCCAGCGGTGCTGACTTGTATACAAATGTTAATGCTCTGACTGTGGGATTGTAAAATGTGTGTCTTGTGTCTGATGCCCCTTTTATCCAGGGTAGGGACAGATGAGTAAAAAAAAAATGGATAAAAAATAAATAAATAATAGTGGGGACAAAGGGTAAAATAAATTGGGTGTATGGAAATACAGTGGCCAACGAGAGGGAGGGGTAAGAGGTATGGGGTGTATGAGTTTTTTCTTTTTTCTTCTTATCTTTTTTCTGGAGTGGTGCAAATATTCTAAGAATGATCATGGTGATGAATACACAGCTACGTGATGATGCTGTGAGCTACTGATTGTACACCATGTGTGGACTGTACGTGTGTGAAGATTTATCAATAAAAATATATATATTTAAATGGTTATGCTCCTTTCAGCAATTATGTCATATTGCACAATAAAAGGTGGGGAGAGGAATGGATGAGAGATAAATAAATAGAAATGGAAGTTCTAACATTTTCTGCCCTTATCTGGTCATGAAAACCAGTATAACCAGGCCAGGAAAACGAGATGAGGACCTAAAGTTAGTCACAGGCCTGGAGCATCGGGGGTTGCCTGTGGGGGGCCTCCCAGCTGGCCCTGGTGGCCGACTGCTCTCAGCCCCCAGAAGCTGGCCACCATGGCCCCTTTCATCTCCCACCCCCACCCAGGGTGCCCCAGGCACGACGTGGCCCTTCCTGGCCAAGGACAGGGGCTGCACCAGGCCGGGCACCTTCATATCTTCCCCACCCCAACCCTGGGCCGTTCCTTGGGGTCCCTGGCAACAGGACTCGGAGCTCATGCCGGGAAGGCACCGGTGTGAAGGTGGGGGGACCTTTGTCACCCTCTGAATACACCAAAAGAAGGAGAGAGGCAGAAAAAAAGAAAGAACCAGGGTGGTGAGGAGGGGGGCAGAGAGCAGGAGAGGAAGGTACAGACATATCGAGGGCTAACGTTCCAGATGTTGTAGAACTGGGGAGGAGGTTAGAGGGATGTGGGGAAGGTGGGAGGGGGACAGGACTGAAGGTGCTGGAGATTGGGGGAGCAGATGCCTGTCCCCTAATCCCGGGCCCAAGTTTCGGGGCTCAGCACCAGGCAGGCAGGTCCCAAGAGACCTGAGTTGCTGAGCCTGATGTGGCACCCCACACCCCTGGCCCCAGGCTTCCCAACGGCTGTGGGCGGCTTAGTGGCCTCTTCTTGCATCCAGCACCCTGGGGTCCTCCCACTCTATCCAGGAAGGAAGACTCCTGGGCCTGCAGAGGTGACCCCAGGTGAATGGACCCAGGAAATGGTGCCCATTCTGGGGCCTAAACCCCTCACTGTAAAGGTCTCCAGGCTGGCATGAGGTCTTTTGTCAAAAATCTCTCCCAACCAAAGAATGTTCCTTAGAGCAAAGGGCTACACGTCTTCACACTTGTGTTCAACATGAAGGAAACAGGAGTAGTCTGGCTTCCAGCCCACCTAGGCACAGAGGAGGCGGTCCCGAAGTGCTTGCTGGCTGGAATGGCACCGAGGCATGGGGTATGTGGAGAGGCTCCCTCACCATCCCTGGGCCTTGGTCCCCTCCTCTGGGCAATGCGGGGGGAGCCTCAACGTCCAAAGCCCCTCCCAACCCGCAGCTCAAAATCAGTCCTCAAACTAAGTCAGCCAGATCCGCCCCAACCTGGGCAGCTGAGAGCAAGCCTGGCCAGAGCCTGGGAGGGGACGAGCGCAGCAGGGGGTAGACAGTATAGTGTGTCACCTCCTGGCCACCCCGCACCCCTTGGGGACTGGGGGGACTGAGGCAGCTGCTGTCCCCAGACCAATTATAAACAAGGCAGAGGACAGGCTGTGACTTCCCTTGGCAAACAGGAGAAAACAAACCGGAGCCCCACCCCACAGGCCTACTGGTAGACCCGGGGGGACGGAGGAGGGAGGTGCTGTACACTGGGGGTGCTGGCAAACTCTCCACGGGAAGGAACGGGCCATGAGCCCCACGCCAAGAGGGGCTGGGCCTGGAGCACTGGTGGGGGTGGGGGTGTGCAGAGAGGCAGGGAGGAGGGAGGGGACAGGGTGGAGCTCAGGACCTGAGCTGTGTCCAAGCTCCCCGGGTATTAGATGGTGAAGTACCTGCAGGGTAGAGAACCCGGGTACAGCTTTTTTGTGCGCTCACTTCTGGGCATATCTGGGGGCTTGATTCATGTTCATTCATCCATTCCACAAAGACTTACTGACCACCCCCCTATATACCAGGCACTCTTCTAGGGCCTTGGGTCCAGCATCGAACAAAACAGACAAAGCCCCTGCCCCCAGGTGCTAACATTCCAAGGTGACCTTCAGCTGCTGACTGAAGCGCCCTCTGAGGTCATCCCACCCCCAATCGACTTGGCCAAAGGACTTGCCCCACCTTTTCTCACCTCCGACCAGGCTTCACTCCAACTCCCCCAGCTGCCCAGGGAGACTTCACCCCAACCTCAGGCTGCGAGCCCTGAGGCGCTCCCCTCTATCTGCTGCCAGCAAAGCCCGGGGCCACTGGGAAGTCCCCCAGCCCACAGCCCCCTAAACATCGCACGTCCGGGAGAAAAGGAGAAGGGGACGGCTTCTTTTTGTGCACGTTTTATCATTTTTATTATTAACTAGGAATTCAAACACTTTCACATGGAGGGAAAGGAAAGCAATAGGACAGACCTTTCAAAATCCAAAGGGGGCAGGAGGGGCACATCGGACACCCCCACCTTATTCCAACAATGCTACTCGGGCTCCCAGCAGCGGTACAGGAGCTTCAGACCCTGCCATGTGCTCTGACGACTCAGGGTTAGTGTGGTCCCTCTCTGCCCACCTCAGCCTGTCTTAGTCAAGCAGCAAATATCTCCTAAGCGTTTGTCCCAGAGACCGGGATGCAGGACTACAGGGCTGAATGGCGGTGACCTCACCAGGAGGTGGGGGCAGGGGCCGGAGCAGGGCGGCGGGAAGGACAGATTGCACAGGGCCTGGGGAAACCAGGTGGTCTCCCAAGTGGTCCCTGCCCCTGGCCTCGGGTCCTGGCTTCGTAAAGGAGATGGGCCTGACAGGCCCAAAGCAACCAGAGCCGCCACGGGAAACAGAAAGGTCCAGCCTGGGGAGCTGCAAAGCAGCAGGCCCTGCAGGTGGGGCTGCTCGCTGAGAATACGTCAGACGTGCATATTCTCGGGCCCTCTTCCACAGCCACTGCATCAGAACTCCAGGTCTGGGGCCCGCACCCAGCTTTAACAGCTCCTCCATGTGATGCACGATCAAATTTGAGAACCACCAGAGAAAAAGCAGTGGAATCCCCTGTGACTTTTTTTAACACAGCAGCCTGGGCCCCTCCCCCAGAGATTCGGATGCAACTGCATCTGTTCACAAGCTCCCCAGGTGGTCCTAACCTACAGCAGGGCAGGAGTGAGATGGCACAGTCCCCTGGTGTCTTGGGAAACCGTGCCTTGATGGGGGGAAGGCCTGGCCATAGGGAGGGGCACAGGAGAGAGGACCAGCGGGGACCAGGGCTGGGAGGAGGGAACGTGTGCCACAGATTTCTGGACAGAGTCTCTTGGAACTCCTGCATTAAGCCCTGTGGCATCACATCTTACCCCGGACCCTCCCTGTGGTGGATAAGAGCCGGCAAGGTGGCCTGCCCCAAGAAAGCTGGGGGTGGGTGGGGATGGTCAGAACTCATTTCTCCTCTCCCTTATGCCCACAGTTGAGAGCCAGGAAAGAAAACTGGGGACGACCTTGCCTGTGGCTGCCCCTGGTGGCTGCCCTCTGCTCTCATCCGCTCCCACCACCACCCCACTGCGAAGTACTTCCTGTGAGTGCTGATAAATCCCAGCGCCTGCCCTATCGCTGGGATTTTATCTCTGCCCTCTGTGAGAATACAGCCAGAAGGGATGGTATCTCTGGTGTATGATGGAAGAGCAATAGGCAGCAGGAGGGCAGGGGAGAGCCACAGGCCGGGGGCGGGGTGGTGGTGGACTGTAACTGTCCAGGCCAGAAGCTGCCCAAGGAATCCCAAAGGGCAGGATAGGGGTGGTGGAGATGGTGCACGCCCATAGCAGGGGCTATGGTTATGTCCCCCAAAACACTGCCTGGCTGCTCTGCCAGGGCCAGACCTGAGTAAAGCCTACGTCAGTGGACTTCATTAGTCCCCAACTTTTCTCCGCACCCATCCTTTCTGAAGTGTCACTCACGCTGGTGCGTTTACCAAAGGTCTGTATGAAACACTTACATTGAAGGGGGCCCCACACATGATCTAGATTCAAAACTAGGGAAACTGAGGTCCAGAGAGAAGCAGGGACCTGTACCAACCACATGGTGGATCAGAAGGAACATGGGGTCTCCTGATCCCCAGTTCATTACTCTTGTCACAACCTTAGCTGCTGTCCCACTCTCATCCATCCATTCCCCCACAGCCTTCTCCACATCTGATTACACAAGTGCCTGCTGAGGGGTTCACTGCTAAGCTAATGGATATGAAGTCCAGGGCACCTCCCCTTCCTGGGCCATCTGAGGTCTCCAAGAAGACCCAGGAAGCTCTGTCTGAAACCAGTCTCTAATCCTGGCCAGTCAGTACAGGTTCTCACCAGGGGTCCGGTCCTTTGATCACCCCAGTTGGCAGCTCAGGAGATAGGCGTGATCTCTGGCTAGGGACCTCACTAAGTTCTCATCCTTACTCATAGCAGGGGACCCTAGATAGCAAAAGAAGGTCCCTCAGCCTTCTTTCTCCACCTTTTGAGACAATTCCTGAGAAACCCAGAAGTAGTCTTTCTTAGGGATTGAGACTGTGGACTTTTGGTGTCAGTTGGGCCTGTGTTAGAATTTCAGTCCTGCCACTTCCAGGCTGTGTGACTTTAGGCAACTTGCTTAACTTCTCTGAATCAATATAATGAAGCGATCAGTGAAATGGTCAGTATAATTAAAACAATAATTCCTATCTCACTCTAAAGAGTAAATGTGCATAAAAAAATTATAAAGAGTAAACATGCAAAAAAATGTTGGCAACTATAGTTAGTAACTAAATTTTTATTGTATTATTCTATTATAGCATAAAGAAAACAGAATATTCTATTATATAGGGTGTTACTGTTACACTCTCATGACACCCATACATACAGTTCACATATACACACATGTACACACAAGCTCACATCAGTCACACAAACCTCACACCAACACACAAGCAGTCAACAACCCTCCTCTAATACTCCTGTACTTACCGCCTCCCAGGCACCGCTGCACAGCCTTAATCCTCACAACCACCCTGTGAGGTGAGGGTGTTTTTTCTCTTCCCCCTTTCAGATGAGGATACAGACAATATACGTAGACACTCTCGCTGCATTCTGGGATGTGGACATTTCTGGCAGCTCTAGGAACCCTGAGCTCTCTCCCTCCATATCTGCGGAGGCCAACCCGATTTCCACGGTCAATCGCCAGGGCAGCCCCGAGCTGGGCCCCCGTGCTGACTGCCCTCCATCCCCAGGACAAAGGCCCAAGCTGGTTTTCATGCCAGCTGCAGTCGGGGAAACCCCTGTTGCCGGCAGAAACCAAGTTGACTTTGAAAAGACAGAAGCCAGGAGGTGAGGGGGGGTGGCTGGGCCACTCCCTGTGGGGGCAGGTGCTAAGTAACTCTATAAACTCTGGCTAATGATGCAATTACAGCTGTAAACAGAGCCCCAGGAGGGTAGCAGGGACAGAGCTAGACCCTCAGAGGGCAGCCGGGCCTGAGGGGTGGGAGACCCCTACCACCTATTTTCCAGCTTCCAGGAACAGAAAGCTTGACTGGCAGTGGATGTGGGTGCTGGGCACTCCTACCCACCACCCATCCCCAGCCCGGGACCCTGGAAGGGCTCCTCCCTGCCCTGGCACATCTCCTGCCCCACTCTGAATGTGAGTCACTTGGCCATCGGCCCTTAGAGGCCCTGCTGGCTCTCCCTGGATTCAGTGCTTACCTGGGGGTATGTTCTCTGCCCCACCCCCTGAACCCCTTCCTTGGAACCAGGAACCAGGAGACCTGCAGTTCCCATTTGGCTCCACCTCCAAGAGCTAAGCTGAGAACAAAATAGCACTGGAGTTTTACCAGGCCTGGTAAACTGTAAGCACTGTTGGTTCCTCCAATAGAAGCACAGCACAGAGTCATCCCAAACAGACCCACCCTTCATTTACTCCCTCTGATTCCTCAGCTCTCCACAGTCCTGGCAGCCAGGGAGTAGATAGTAAGGAGGCCAAGGGAGTTGTGATTTTTTCCCCTGGGCTGGGGCTGGGGAAACTGAGGCACAATAAAACTACACTCTCTGGCTACCAGGCAGGGCTCCCAAGGCAGCCAACCCTTACCTTTCCTCTGCCTCTTATCATAGGCCTATAATAACTCTACTGCAGACTCCCAACCAGGCTGTGAGCAACCTGAGAGCAGGGCCCAGGGGCTGTCTCCAGGCGGTGCCCAGAGAAAGCCTCCAAGAGTACCTGCTAAGGAGCTAAGGACTGCGTTCTGGTAGCATCTACATCTGGCTGCCCTAGAAGCCCCAGGCCCTGGGACAGAAACCAAAGACCAGGCCCAATGCCCACCCACCCAGGAGTGCCAGGTCTTAGCCAGCAGAATCTCCACCAGGGTAGGTACAGAGGCCCCCACATCCCAGCACTGTCACTGGAGCCTGTACCGGCCTTGCCCCCTTCCTGGATCGACTAAGCACCCCCTCACTCGGGTTGGGGTCTGGGAGGTAACTGACACTTCTCAAGCGAGCGCTGAGCCCAAGCACTAATCTCAAGTTTTGTCCAGACAGACGGACGAGAGGGCTATGACTGGGGCTGACGCGGGCAGGGTAAGGACGGCGGGTGAGGGGCTGGCGGGAAGTGGAGTGGGGTCGAGCCTCGGCAGCAGAGACTCGCCAGGACGAGCCCCGCCCCGGGCGCCCTCCCTTCCTCCCCCAGGACGCAGGGCCGGGGCGCGCCAGGCGGCAGCGGCGCGAACCTGCTCGCGCAGCCCGGAGCAGCTTGGGGCAGCCGTGCGTGAAGCCAGAACCCTGAG
>PVIY010024615.1:0-37828 GCA_004026745.1 Myrmecophaga tridactyla
AATTTATGCCACTGAATTGCATATTTGAATATAGTTAAAAGGGGAATTTTTCAGTTGTGTATGTTACCAGACTAAAACTACATAAAATCTATATAACTGTACAACACAGTGAACCTATAATATAAACTATAAACTATATTTAATAGAATAATTATAATAAATTATTTCATTAAATGTACCAAAGATATAAACTAACACAGAGTTTTGACATTAAGAAAAACTGAATGTGAGAGAGGGATATATGGAAACTGTATTTTCTGCATACTTTTTCAGTAAACCTATGTCTTCTATTTTAAAAAATGTACAAAGGATCCGAACAGACATTTCTCCAAAGAAAATATATAAATACTAATAAGTTCATGAAAATGATTAGCATCATTAGTGACCACAGAATTATAAATGAAAAACACAATAATGTAAAGCTTCAAACCCTCTAGAATGGTGATAATCAAGAAGACACATACAAACAAATATTTATAAGTATATGGAGAAATTGGAACCCTCATATACCATAATAATAATGCAAAATGGTTCAACATCTGCAAAAAAAGCTTTGCAGTGTCTTAAAAGTTTAAAAATGTGTTACTATGACCCAGGAATTCCACATGTAGGTATATACAAATGAAAATATATATCCATGCAAAATTCACACATGACTATTCATAGCAGCGTTATGGACAGTAGCCAAAAGTTGGAAACAACACATGTCCATGAACTGATGAATAGATAAACAAATGTTGTACAATTATACAATGAAATATTATTTGATGATAAATAGGAATGAAAAATTGATAATGCTGCAATATGGGTGAACCTTGAAAATGTCATGCTAAATGAAAGGAGTCAGACACAAAAGACCACATAATATATGAATCCATTTATAGGAAATGTACAGAACAGGAAACTCAGAAAGATAGAAAGTAAGCTAGTAATTTTCAGGGTCATGGGGAAGGAAGAATTTAGTATTATTGCTAACAGTTATGGATTTCATTTGGGGTGAAGAAATGTTCTAGAATTAAATAATGGTGATGGTTGCACAATCACGTGAATATACTAAAAACCACTGATTGAATACTTTAAATTTTATATTATGTGAATTATATTTCAAAAGTAAAAAATATGAAAAACAAAACATTAAAACATAATGGTGTAAAAATGGAACTAGAAATCAATATACTGGGTTGCCTTCTCAAGGGTGGCCTCCTTTTGCAAAGTAACCTGATTTCCATCAACTCTCTTGTACTATCAAGTTTTTCTTTAGAAATGTACCTTATTTGAATGATTTTGAAGGTCTCTAGGAAGAAGGAAACCAGAGAGGATGAATCCATCATCAAACCTACTTATAGTGCTTTTCTCAGAAATAGCTATGAAATTAGCTTCTATCTGATATATTTTTGCCTGGGGTAACAGTAATTATTGAAACCAAGTCTCCACCAACACATGTAGGCCAGTGATAAAATGATTGTACATTCATTTTTCAGGCATGATGCATGATTTCTAGTTAATATTTAAATTTTCAATGTGAAATATTTATACTAACAAAGTATCATCTCTAAAAAATCAGTCAAAGTAACTTCAGCATCTGTTCCTACAGAAAACAATTATAATTTCAGAATATAATATAAAAAGGGCACTATTTCAAAAATGCTCAGGAAAAAGCAGAATCGAAAGGTGTTTCAAATTTTGAAAAAAAGGAATTGCATTGGATGAGATCTACATTTATTATGGCTTTTTTCCTCAGAGGACACTCCATAGTCCACAATGACAGACAGAACTCAAGCAGAAATCCATAGTCTTATTGGCTTGAAGGTCAAAGAATGCCAGGGCTACCAAAGGAGAGGGATGTACAGTGTGTGGAGTGTCAAAATCTCCATATACAGTCCTTCTTAAACCCTTTCAATAGAATTAAACTGAACATGAAAAGGAGAAATTACCCAGAAGAAAACAGCATGTTGAAGGCTGAAGACAGAGAACGAAGATTTAAGCTATAGTACTCTACAGGGAGATCAAGTTTGGTGTTAAAGTATTGCCAGATTAGAAGGTCTTGGTAGACATCTCAGACTTCCCACAGACCTGTCCTAGCAATGTACAAGTACAAGCCTCCCAAATTCAAGGTGATCAACCAGTAATTTAACTGCCTACTAGGACAAATATCCACAGTTTTCAGTGCAAGAAGATTGAATGGAGAATATTAGACAATATATCATCCAAAATGTCAAAGATACAGTAAAACATTAATAGCTGTAAGAAATGAAATCAGAAATATGATCCATTGTCAAGAAAAGAAGTATGATATGAAAACAGATGCCTCAAAACCCCAATTGATGGGGTTACCAGGCAGGGACCTTAAAGGATCTATTACAGATATTTTCAAAGTCTCAGATTCAAGATAATTGAAGAGATGAAAAATGACAGAAGAGAAATAGAAACTATAAAAACAGAACCAAATGAAAATTTTAGAACAAAAAGTACAGTGATTTGAAAAAAAAATCAAGAAAGCAGTCACTTGAAGACAAATCAATAGAATTTATCCAGCCCAAAGAATAAAGAGAAAGATGTTGTAAAGAATTGAATGGATCCTTAATTACTTACAGCCTAATATTAAATTATAAGTTGCATTGCAGAAGGAGAGTGAAAAGACAGTGTGGCAGAACAAAAAAATTTAACAGATTTTTAAATAAGGTGAAAAGCAACAATAAAAAATTCAAGAAGCTTAGCAAACTCCAAGTAGCACAAGTATAAAATAACTGCACCTAGGATTCTTCTAATTAAACTACTGAAAACCAGAGGTAAAGAGAGAATCTTGGAAGCATCAGAAGAAAACATCATGTTACGTACAGGGAAACAGTGATATAGGCAATGGGTAATAATGCATTCTTGAATTCGATGTCCAAGAAAACATCTTATGAAAAATAATGTGAATAAAAACACATTTTGGGATTAAAATGAAACAAAAAAGAAAGCTGAAGATATGCACTACAGGAAACTTCAAATGAAATTAATAAGAATTAAAGGAAATGACAACAGATCAACTTGTATCTATACGGATGATTGAAAGGTACAGGAACCAGTAAAACATTAAATATAATATTAAATTTAAAAGTCCACTTATTCTTCTCTTAGTCATTTTGATAGATACTGACTTTCTAATGATGCAAAGGAGAACTTTCTTGATCTTTTCACCATTTGAAAGTTCATCTTTGGAAATCAAAGCATTTTGCAAGAAAGTGTCATAGAAATTGTTGGGTTTGTTGTTCCAGCTGTCCTTAGGAAGTTAAGGAATGATTTCTCACTAACTTTGTTCTTTGCCTTGAATTTGGTGGTGTTTTACTTTTTCTGTTTCACAATAATATGATGAGATGTACTTTTGAGTATTATTTTTCTTTTACTAAGTACTGTTTGTTCTTTCTTATTTTGGATATCATGATCATCCACACTATTATTTCTCTGTACTTTCCTTTTGAACTTCTGGAAAATATCTCTAATTTTCCTCTTTTTCACTCTTCTAGTCATCTTGTAGTTAAAATCCTACTCTTAATGTCCTCTAAGTATCCCTATTTTGTGATACAAAATTATGCTTAAGTTCGACCAGTGTTTCTCAAACACAATTATGTGTAGATTTATGTTTCTGTAAGATGTTGTTAGGAATTCTTTGATAGTTTGTTCTTAGTTTGCAGGAAGACCTAGAGTTTTATTTTCATATGCTGTGTCTACAGTGGTAGACATTCACCAAGCATATTCATTTGGTTGACTCCATTCTCAACTTTTAATGCAAACTATAAGAGGTCATTGATAATTGGCAGGCACTATATCATGCAGGTGGTATCCCAAATTTGATCCAGAACCTCCTCCTTAATAGTTTTGAAAAAGCCCTTCCAATATGACAGAAATCAGAAGAGCATTGTTTATTTAAAAACGGAATTCTGATGTGCTGCAACTCACCTGCCCCCGTTCTTTCCTGCTGTTGTAAGCTTTGCAGAACATGGGTTTTCTTCATTATAAGTGAATTTTCTGTGATTTTTTTTACTTAGGTATGTATTATATTCTTTATTGGCAAGCATACTTACAAATATATATTATGGTTCAATAGGGCAGTATTTGAAGGCAAGTTATAAGATGGGAAAGGAAAATTCCAGTCCAAGAGCTACAGACAATTATAATAATATTAGTGATGAAAAAATTACAATTTTCAGAGAAATTTTAGTACTAGTGCCACAAAAGGTGCATAAATTCTATATTTCTAATCAAAGATACTCATGAATGAGTTTTACATGAACTGATATTTCCACATCACCCTATTATATTATGTGTCATCTGTGGAAAACCAATTAAAATTGGAGCAAAGTCTAGCAAAATTGAAAAAATGTACTGAACAACAAATTATGGTCATTGGCAAATAAAGATGCTGATTATTAAATGTCTATTAGAATCTCAAAAGAAGTAGAATAAATCTTTTTTCAAACTAGTTAAAAAGGTACAAGGGCTTGTTGGGCAAAAAAGGAAAAGTCACATCTGGTGAAAGTCTAATGATCTCAGCATGTAAAACTTTAGTGAATAAAATGCCAGGACACAATACTATAAGAGAAATTGAATGTAGTCCACTAGCAAATAATACAATATATCAACACATTGATGACATTTCACATTACGTATAATGGGTTTTGAAATAAGTTG
Source organism: Myrmecophaga tridactyla (assembly GCA_004026745.1). Classification (NCBI taxonomy): domain Eukaryota; kingdom Metazoa; phylum Chordata; class Mammalia; order Pilosa; family Myrmecophagidae; genus Myrmecophaga; species Myrmecophaga tridactyla. The sequence goes on from PVIY010024615.1 coordinate 4,675, forward strand.
AAAAGCAACTGATTTTATATACGACTAATGAATCAATAGATTTAGTGAATGTCACTTTTTGGAGTTTAGATTTAGATATAGGTTAGCAAATGATGATTATATTCAAGAACTTGTTTCTTCTGCTGAAAAAAAAAAGCTGCTTAAACAAAACATAGTTGCATTGGCATTTATACCAGTGCCTTCCTTAGTAAGGGTGATTCTTTTGTGACAAGATAAAATCTTGATTTGATTTACAGAGGTTGGTGTCAAAAACTGCGGGATATTAAATAACTGATTTGGATTGTGCTACAAAATAGCTACCTGTATAAAGAAAAGACCAATTCACTTCAAAATATTTTTAAAACGATGAAAACTGGGACAAAGACTGCACAGGTATTCTGGTACTTACATAGAAGAAGAGTTCTCAACAGTGTGACTGATCTGAGAAGTGAAGCACAGGAGGATTTTTAAGCAAATTATAGGCCAGAATGTGCATGTATTTTGAATTTGAAAAATGGTCACAGATACTAACCTATTCAGCAGATTGTTTTCACCATAAGATTTGGTCAAACAAGTCTCAAGAGGGCCCTGGAGAAAATGTTTGTATTTTCTTGGAATGAGATTTTGGAAGTAAAATGAAACTGAACATTTGAAAGCATGATGCTGCAAATGAAAATCTTGAAATGCTTCCACTGCTGCTGGGGCCCGTGTGTGAGGAAAGATACTGCATACCTCCCATTTTACTGAAAACCACTTGAAAAAACTACTGGACAAAAGTGAATACTATTTCCCTTCCTTTTCCACAAAAAGGTAGGCCTAGGTGAAGGATTTTGCATGTGAATCCTCTTCTTAGTGTGAGATGTTGACTGAAAGAAGAGAAAAAAGTTGTGCACTAAATTATCACCATATGCACATCATTAGATGTACTTATCAGCCCCAGGATAATACTATGTATCAGAATAGTGAAGAATAATGCAATGAATGATGTCTCCCAGGGAGACATACCCAAGTCTAACCCCTGTCCTTTGGTTGTGGACTCAAAGCAATAGATTTTGAATAGGAATTTTAAAGGTCTTATTTAGGTACTAGATGTAATTAGGCTGGGCTTTAATCCTTGTGACTAGAGCCCTACTAAGGAGAAGAAATCTATGGAGAGATATAGACAATGGAACTGGAGGAGTAAAAGTCAGAGGAGGAGAAGGGAGAAAGAGTCCCATGTGACAGGGGCAGAGATTAGTTGCTAGCAAGCCTCCACTGGCATACTGTGTCCTTCAGAGAAATCATGGCCTGTCAAAACCTTCACTTTTGACTTCCAGCTTCCAAACCAGGAGACAATAAATTTGGCTGTTGTTTAAGCCAACCACTTTCTGATATTTTGTTAGAGCAGCACTGGCAAACTAAGAAAAATGTATCTTTCCATTCATTGAAAATCACTGAACAATTTGCTGTAGTTTTTAATTTCTTACTTGTTTTTTTTCCTTTCCTAATTAGCATCAAATGTAACAATAGTCTTTTCAACTAATGATGTTTGGAAAACTGGATATCTACATGAAAAAGAAATAAATTAGACCTCTACCTCACACTACAAACAAAAATGAACTCAATAATTCGCTTCCCGGAGCCTGCCCATGCCCCCTCTCCCCCCAAAAAAATGAATCAAAGCCTAATGCAAGACTTAAAACCATAAAACACACACACAGACACACACACACGCAAAACAAACAAACAAAAAACTATAAAACACTTAGAAGATAACCATGGGGCAAATCTTCATGACCTTGGATTTGGCAATAAATTTTTAGATATGACACCAAAAGCATGAAAATTACAAAACAATAACAAAATACACAATAGATAAGTTTGACTTCATCAAAAGTAAAGACTTCTGTGCATCAAAGGACATTATCAAGAAAGTGAAAAGACAACTTATAAAGTGGGAGAAAATAGTTGCAAACCATACATCAGCTAAGGAGTAATAGCCAGAATTTATAAAGAAGATTTACAATGCAATGAAAAAAAGATAAACAGCCCAATTAAAAAAAAATAAGACAGCAGACTTGAATAGATTTTTTCTGCATAAGACATATGCGGTGGTTAATTTCAGGTGCCACCTTGGCTAGGTTATGGTGTCAGTAGTTTGGTCAGGCAAGCAATGGCCTGATTGTTACTATGCAGGTATTTCCTAGATTGATTAGAATCGATGACTGATTGTGTCTATAATCAACACAATTAGAAGATTGTCCTCAGCAAGAATGGAATCTCCTCATCTAATCAGTTGTAGGTCTTATAAAAGCAACAAATGAGGATTTCCGAAGTCACAAGGAGGAAGTTCTGAAACTATTCAGCCAACCAGTTTCTCCTGGGGAATTCCATTGCACCTTCATTGGAGTTTCCAATCTACAGCCTGCCATTTATTTAGATCTTTAGTTCAGTCCAACAGTGCTTTGTAATATCTAGATGAGTAGGTTTTATACCTGTTTTTTTAAAATCATTTCTAGTATTTTATTCTTTTTTCATGCTATTTTTAATGTAATGATTCTTAATTTAATTTGATCTTTTATTATTTTTTTTTTGGTATGCTGTATGGTGGGGTCATATTTCATTATTTTTCCATGTGAGTGTCCCATTATTGCAGCATCATTTGTTGAATTTTTTGTTTGCTGGTTGGTTTTTTTTTTTTTTTTACTTGCTTGTTTGTTTTTTGGGAAGTGCATAGACTGGGAATTGAACCCAGGTTTCCTGCATGGCAGGCAAGAATTCTACCATTGAACTACCCTTGTACCCACTTACTTTTATTTTGAATTGATATTTTCTAGCTTATAATAAGCAGCTGATTTTTAAAAGCTGATCTTGTATCTTTCAATCTTACTGAATTTGCTTATGAATTCTAAAATTTCTTAATTCTCTAGGATTTTCTATATATAAGATGATATCATATGCAAATAGAGATTAATTTTTCCTTTCCAATATGTATCCTTTTGAAATTTTATTGTCTTGCCTAATTGCCCTGGCTAGAATATCCAATAACATATTGAATAAAAGTAGCTCCATATCAGAATGGAAAAGAATTTAATCTTTCACCTTTAGTTTGATATTAGCTGTGATTAACTGTGTGGTTTTTTTTTTGGATGCCCTTCATTCAGTGGAGAAAGTTCTAGCTATTACTAGCTTGTTGAGTATTTTTGTCACTTAAATGTTGCATTTTTTCAAATATTTTTCTGCATCTATTGAAGTGAATGCATATTTTCTACCCTTTATTTTATTGATGTGATGTATTTCATTGACTGAAGTTCCATGTTAAACCAACCGAGCATTCCTGGGATACATCCAACTTGATCATGGTTTATAATCCATTTTACATATTGCTGGACTTGGTTTGCTAATTGCTGTTGAGAATTTTTGAATCTATGTTCATAAGAAATGTTGGTCTATAATTTTCTTGGCTTGTGATGCCTTTGTCTGATTTTGGTATCAGAACAAAATGAGACTCATAGAATAAGTTGGAAAGAGCTTCCTCCTCTTCTATTTCTTGTAAATATTTGTAAACAATTGAAGTTGATTTCATAAATGATTGGTAGAATTCATTACTGAAACTATTTGGGACTCAACTTTCTTTTGTGGGAAGGTTTTTATTACTAGGTCAATATCTCTACTTGCTATAGATTTATTTACATTTTCTTTTTCTAGAGTCAGTTGCAGTAGTTCATGTGTTTCTAGGAAGGTATTTCTAAGGGTGTGCAGTGGGATTTCATTGGAATTTTATTTTTATTCCTATAATGACTCAATATGTTAAACATCCATTCACATGATTATTTAACAACTGTTTATCTTTTCTGATATCTGTACTCATTTTTGATTGACTTGTTTCATATTGTTGTTATTTGAGAGTTTTTAATATGCTCTGAATTTATATGTTTTGTCAGAAATACAATATGAAAATATATTTTTCCAGTTTCAGTTTGTATTTATATGGTTTTACCAAGGCTGATATCATAACAAACATTTTATATCTTCATAAACTATAAGTTTTGTTGTTTTCATTTATATGTTGTGCTTTTGGTGTCATACTAAAATCTCTTTGAGTAGCCCAAGGTCATGCAAATTTTCTCCTATGAGATCTTCTAGATGTTTTATAGTTTTGCATATAATGTTTAGTCCTAGCATTCATTATGAGGTTATTTTTTAGTGTGAGACATAAGTTAATGGTCATTTTTTTTTTGATTTTTTGTTTTGTTTTGTTTTGGCATGTGAACATTCAATTGTTTCAACATCATTTTTTGAAAAGTCTGTTCTTTCTTAAGTCTTTGAATCCTTGACACAAATCAGTTTTAAGTCTATGTGTATCTTTTTTCTGAGATCTACGTTCTTCCTCAATCTGTATGTTTCTCTTTTCACCAATGTTTCAATGTTCTGATTACTGTAGCCTTATATTACGTCTTCAAATAGATTTGCATGAATTCACCAATTTCATTCTTCCTTTTCAAAATCATGTTGGGTCCTCTATTTCCTTTGCCTTTCTATATAAGTTATAGAATCAAATTGCCAGTACCTACAAAAAAAAAGGTTACTGCAATTTGAATGAGATTTCATGGAATTTTTAGATTAGTTTGGGAGAAATTGGCTTCTTAACAATATTTAATCTTTCTTTCCATGAACACAATATATTTTTTAAATCTTCTTTAATTTATCAATTACTTATCAATTACTTATTTTATCAATGTTTTGTAGATTTCAGCTTACTGATCTTGTTCGCATTCTATTAACTTTATACCTCAGTATTTTATTTTTTATACTTTTTTGAATGCTAATGGTTTTCATATTGGATTACAACTGCTCATTTTTGTACAAAGAAATCCAATTTTTCATGTGCATTGACCTTGAATGTTGTGACCTGGCCTATCTATAAAATGAATTAAATTTATAGTTAAAAACCTTTCAATGAAGGTTCACATTCTAGGAGTTTTTTCTTCCTTTAGATTCTTTGAAATTTTCCATATAGAAATTCATTATATCTGTGAAGAGATTCGGTTTTATTTCTTCCTTTCCAATCTATATACTATTTATTTATCTATTTTTCTTGCCTTATTGGTTGAACTTCCCAATAGGATGGAGTGATGAGAGAGGAGATCATCCTATTATTCCCTGTTTCAGTGAAAGAGTATTTAATTTTTCCCCATTAAGTATGATGCTATACAGAGGTTTATTGCAAATGAAATTTATCTGGCTATGGAAGTTCCTTCTTTTCTTAATTTGCTAAGCATTTTTATCATGTTAAATACTGAATACATTAAACAATTGTATGCATTTATTGAAATGGTCATTTTTAAAAGTTTGAATGACTAAAATACATTATGGCGAATTAAGTATATTGATTATCAAATGTTGAACCAGTCCTGCATTTCTGGAATAAAGTACAGCTGCCCATAATGTATTATCTTTTTATTTATCAGTAATTATTACTGGCTAATACTTACAAAGGATTTTTGCATTTATGTTCATGAGAGATATTGGCTTAATGCTTTCTTTACTTGTAATGTCTTTTTCTGGTTTGGGCATTAAGCTTATAATGCTGGCTTCATAAAATGAGTCATCCATTATTCTCCACTCATTATTTTCTGAAAGGCATGATATAGACTGTGTATCGTTTCTCCCTTAGTCTGGAGGGAGAACATGTCAGAGAAATCATCTTGGCCTGCAGTTTTCTTCATTGAAAGGTTTTTAACTATAAATTTAATTCATTTTATAGATATAGTATTATTCTTTCTGTTTAGTTCTTCTTAAGTAAGTTTTATTACTTTGCATCTCTCAAAAAGTTGATCAATTTTATCTGTTTCAAAGTTTAGGATTTAGTAATATTGTTGATATTACTCCCTTATTATTTTAATGTCTGTAGGATTCAGTAGTGTTATCCCACTCTGATATTGATAAATGCATCTTCTCTCTTTTTCTCTTGGTCAGCCTAGCCAAGTTTTCATCAATTTTCTAGATCTATTTAAAGATGCAACTTCTATTGTTGATTTTTTCATTGTTATCGTGTTTTCAATTTCACTGATATCTGCTCTTATCTTTATTCTTTTTTTCCTTAGTCAGACTTTTGTTTTAGTTTGCTCTTTTTTTTTCTAGTTTCTTAAGGTAGAGGTGTAGATTGCTGGTTTGAGAACTTTTCTTCTCTTGTTTAAGCATTTAGTGCTATAAAGTTCACACTCAGTAGTGCTTTAGTCACTTTCCACAAGTTTTGATATTTATTTATTTCTATGATTTATTCTTTTTATTCAATTCAATGTATTTTTAAACTTTTCTTGAGACTTCTTAGTAGGTTAATGTCTAGTTTAGAAGGTTCATATAATTTCTCAGTATTTGGGGATTTCTATACTCATTTGCATGAGTACAGCCTTAAAAAAAAAGAAAAGTTATCAAATGTATCTGGTTTTATATGCTTATAGGTAACATCATTTAGGAGTCTACTTAGGGCAGGCAACGGTGAGTTAGTGGCAGAATCCTCAGCTGACACGCCGGAGACCCGGGTTCGATCCCGGAGCCTGCCCATGCCCCTCCCAAAAAAAGAGTCTACTTAGATTGCGTCACTGTGTAAAGGAAATTGCATAGACTTGGAAATAGGAAGACTTGTATTTGAGTCTTCTGCTCACAATTTACTAATATCCTTAGGGAAGTCATTATTAGCTGAAGGCCTCAGCTACTTAGCAATAAAAATGGAGAAAATAAAGCTACCTGACTATATAACCAAGAAGGTTATTATGAGGACCAAATTAGGTATTTATGGGAGTGCACTGTAAAGTATAAAACAATTATTTGCTTTTGCTTATTAATTTGATTTAGTTTTTGTTTCTTTAAAAAATGATGTGAGGTGCCAATTTCCCCCAGTTGAGGACTACAGTTGTGAAATTACGATCGCACATTGTAATTGTAATTGTGAGATATAATAACAGCTCAGCTACAACAATGAGAAGCCTTGGCAACCTTTATTTCTAGAACCTAAGAATTTAGAAAAGCATGGCTTATTTTTATTCTTTACATGGATACTATCAAAAGCATGTGCTAAGCGATTTTTCCAATATCTTCATTTTAGTATTCTGTAATACTTTGGTCTCTCTTAGAATGTTAGAATTTATGATTTGACATTGAAGAGTAGTACTAGGATAAGGAAATAGCAGGGTTAGTTTTCTGGACGTTTCATGCTGTCAGCCCCATCCGTAATCTCTTTTTTCACATGCCATCTTAACACTGTACAGTCATTTGAAAGCTCTTTAAGAGTCTCCCACCTTCTTTTCTTGTAATAAGGAAGTTCTCTGAGTTTCTGTGCTATTATACATTCTTTAATCTCTTTGAGAGTAATATGACCCACTGTATGGTTTCCCCTTTATTAATGCAAATGTTCTAGACGATATCCTTAAATGTCTAGAATTAAACATTTTCTGTCAATTCCAGGTGATGGAGTTCTGTTCAGATAATGAGAGTGCTACTACAAACTTTGCTTTAATTGCTGCATTATAATCTCCAGACCTGAAAAACCCTGGAGACTCTGATACATAAAATGCCTTTCAGCTATGCAGGTGTGGAATTCATTACAAGTCATTCTTTGTGTGTTTTTTAAGTAGGGAATATATCTTGAACTCATTGAAAGAGTGTCAATGCCCTTGGGTATTTGATAACTTGAGCAATTATTTAAAGTGTTAAAATGGTGATATTTTGAAAAATAGAGCAAAAGTGAGAAAGCTTGTAATTATAATTGGAATGACACATATACACGAGTACACTTTTAAGAGAATTAAATCATATTATCAGATTTTCTTGCAAAGAGCAGAGAAAAATGAAATCTCTCTGTATGACCAAAACCATTATCAGCAAAATGTTACTATTTTAATATGATGGATTAGTGGTAACAACAAGCGGATTTTCTGTCTAGTAAAACATTAGTGGTCTACTTTATCATACATTGTTTAAATAAAATTTGTAGAAAATATAGAATGTCAATATAAGTTTTAACATAAGAAATAAAAGCTTATATATCAAACCAAAAGAAACATTTCCTCCTCAAAATATTGACATCATGAACCGAAAATAAAACTTTCGTTTTGTGCTCCCTGTTTATTTCATTCATGCTGAATCAATGGCAAATCCACATCTTGCACCAATTTAACAAATTACAGAAAAAAAATTCACACATTTCAACAATAATAACACTAAAAATGTGGCATGGTTTTCTCATTCCATTGAATGAAGCTGAAGATAATTTCTGGGGTCAGTGCAAGGGCAGTTTTACTTTTATTTGTTCAGTTCTCTCTCTCTCTCTCTCTCTCACTCTTATTTGTCTAAGTGACTTAAGAAACACATGTCCTCTAGAGTAACTGCATGGATCAGGATGAAAGAGAGAAGAGGACGCACAAGCTCTATCAAGGAGAGTATTAAATGGCCTCTGTGCCTTATTTTTACTTTGATGATTTAATATAAAACCAGTTTTGCTAATAAATCTTTTGAAAGGGAACATGCACTTTTCAAAGACAAGTTGTGAGACAAGCTGATCAAAGTGCTCATCAGCTGGAATAACACTTCACTGTAGGTGACTGAAAAATACTCATAATGGAGCTTAAACACCTAAGAAGGAAAAACAAAATGAAGCACCCACAGGCATGGTGAAATAGCCCTGCTTTGCCAACCAAGCAAACAGTGTCTCAATGTTTCTGAGAAAACACACCAATAAGTGTGTTGATGCGATGTCCTATTTGGTACTTGTGTTTACTTCCTTATCTCCTGTGGAGAAAGTTTGAGAATGAAGCTTGGACATTGTGATAAAGTAACAATGAATATAGAATCACCAAGATTATCTTAATGCTCATATTTGTGATGACATATGGAAGCACAGAAAAAGGAAAATATTACATTGAGTTTTATTAATAAGTGGAAAGTGGCAAAAGTATGCATAATCATTTGGAATAAACACAAATTTTCATCAATCAAATGCATTTATTTTTACATTCTAGCATTTCTAATAGTTCTCATACAATATTCACATGATTGCAGAATTTTATTCCAAGTACTTCATCTTTGTTTTGTGTTTCTATATAGAAAGTTTCAAATGTTATCCTTTATGACAAATGTTTTCTTTTATGTAATGCATTGAAAATAGAAATTCCCATTGCAACCATAAAAACTCTATCTGCCAACCAAAGCCCCTCAACTCAACAAGAAAAAGATTTCCTAATAAACCCCTTGGCACATCCCATATATTCTTGGAAGTCATTATATCTTCTTTGAGAAAGCTCTAGCTCATGTACGGAATATTGATGTAAAGTGCAAGACACAATAGATTTGACTAAATTTATTTTACGTATATATATTTATATTATTATAATGATATTATATATATATATATATTTTAAGTATTCCACAGGGATTATATTAATGCTGCCCATATGTCCTCACTTCTGTGTTCAAAGAGAATATCTCAAAATTTTTGTACACTAAGTATATCTGATTATACTCAGATTTCTATACAAACGGTACCATGTGAGCAAGTAGGTTTCTGTATAAAGATTAGATATTTGGTTAAAAGAAAGAAAAGGCTGTAGGCATTGAATGTTGGATATATAGAAATCACATGGCTTGTTCATAGTATTCTGCAAAGCTACAGACTTTCTGCAAGCTCATTGCTTTGGTTTAATCAGAGGCCAAATCACCACACTGAGCTATTTGGCATAGTCTAGTCTCAAATCAATACAATTAGAGCAATGGGGATGTAATGGGGACAGATCCTGATTAATTTTCTTTAACTGTATATAACAATGTAATACAACAAAGTTAGAAAAGAGAAATATTATCAGTAGTAGGTACCATGGCAATTGAGAGGCATCAAATTTAATTAGGTTTAGAAGGTTAAATGAGCTGTTAATATAGGAGAAATAATGAGTCATCTCAGTATTGATTAATGAATCTTATTAATTCAAAGAAATGTTGTAGGACTTGTTTTAAATAATTAGGTGATAATTTTGGAGCTCCATGCATTGAAAAATGGATTCCATCTTCAGTGTAATTCAAGAAAATATGATTAATAGAAGTAATGTTTAAATGTCCAATTAGCACTAGGAAATGTTACTACTGTTCTTTAAGATAAAGGAATAAAGTAACAAAGGGAAATATGGATTTGAGGCCTTCTTTAGCAAAAACAAGTGGCCTTCTTGTATACGATTGTGCAATAAGAAAGGTGAAGGTTCAAAGTCACAGTGTCTTTTTATATATATAAATGGGATTTTCTCCTTAATAAAAGGAGCCTGTTTCATCTTTTATGCTTGCAGGCTAGAGAATGCATGCTTGTGGTAAAGCCATAGCAGTGGGAAGTAGTTTATGTTCAGCATTTACGTGGGAATAACAAATCACATCCAGACAAATGTTTGGTTTCAGAAGTAAGATTTTGTATAGAAGATTTACTTAATGTTTGAAATGCTGAAGTGCTATTAGCCTGGGGTTTGGATAGGAGTAGAGAAAAGTTACAGGTTATATTTTTGCCAAGGTATTGATTTACATCCCACTGAAAACTACTTGCTTGTTTTATATTTTTTCCATGTTCATGGAAACAGAAATATATACTCAGTATAAATATCAAGTTATAGCATAAATGACGAATGTATTGTATTCAGGGTTTGAATTTACAAGAAAGTTTGAATTCTGTTCAGTTCTGAAATTATGAAGCTTCTAAAATATGTCAAACAGCTAGGCATAATGAAAATTAGCAACAACCCACTTAAAAGTTTCCCCGCATCCTTAAGACTAAAATCAAGATGATTTGGATCTGTATAAAGTTTTAGAGCCTATGTTACTGTTTGTCAGGCAAAACTAAACCACAGAATGCATCAATGACTTTCTTTTGATAAATAGCAAATAAGGCACAATCCATGGAAAACTGTCTCTTTCTCCTTTTTAATGTTACCATCTAAATTGTAGATTAGCATCAGTATGTTGTCTCTCCCTTTCGCTCGCTATTTCACCCTTTTAATAATTTCCTAAACAAATTAAGAATAGCAACATTCTTTGAAAGTTTTGAGAAAAATGTAATATTTTGTTTTAATTTTGGTGTAAATCCTACACTGCTGTGCTATTCATGTAAGAAAAGCATGTGAGAATTACTTCTCCTTTTGCCTGTAACTGAATTGTGGCAAGGTGATTTGTGTTTTTTTGATTCAATGAGAAAATGTCCTGGTTAAATTCCTCCCCCCACACGGACTATTTTCTGATATGGCACCAATTTGGTCTCACATGTTTGAACTGAAAAATCTAATTTAAGAAGGGGCCTTGTTGATCTCCTATTTGCTGTGCATTGCCAATACTTTCATCCATCAGTACTGACTCTGGGTGGCATAATAATTTCCTTTATGTGAGTTTTAATGTAGGGGTTAGCAGGTCTGTTTTTAAAATTTGTTTCATCATTCTAGACTTTGAATACTAAAGTGACTAAAGTCATGTCATTTCCAATTAATCCTTTACTGTCATTAGAAAATATTAACAAACTTTACCTAAAGATCTTAGAAACATACTGAACTTAATCATTCAGCAAATGTTAAAAAGAGGGATCATTAAGTTATTTTAAATAATTTACCAGGAAAGGAAAAGGCAGTGAGTCAGATATGAAAAGTGTGCATATAAAATATGGGAAGCTGAAACTGATAAGAATAATTAGAATATTAGGAAATATAAAGGTCTTTCTTCTATCTGAGAACATAATATAGTATAAATAAAGGCAATTCTTACAGGTTTTTTAATATGAAAACTATAAGATCAGTTGTATTGAATGACAGAAAAAATATGCTGGGTTTATCATGCTTATTCAAAAAACTGTTTCTATTTTGGATGCTTTTATGAAAATCATTGGCAAACAAAAGGGATTGACAATTTATTGATTCCAAAATGGCTAATCTTAATTCAAAAATTTTATCAGAATGAATGCTATTCACTAGTAGAAATTTAAATTATGTCCAAGTGAGTTTATATTTAAAACCTAAAATGGCTTAAAATTATCTATTATTTTCATATAAAGGAAACCATTTTTGTAATATTTTAACACTTCTCATTCTTAATATATTCCTTGTGTTAGCTTTTCTCAAAAAAGTCATTGTTTTATTACATCAGGTAGTAAATGATATTTTTCAGCATATTTGGAATTGAAATCATTTTTAAGGGTCATTGAGTTATTTAAAAATTCTCTAAACAGTATCAGTTAGTTTTCCTTAAACTCTTTTTTAACAATGTCAATTTATATGGACTGTAGTGCAACAGAGGTTGACATATAATTACCCATTGCTTTGTTATTGCCTTAAATGTTAAAATTAAAACTGACTCGAAATTAGATTGTACACTTCTTAAAATTTTTTGAAAAAAAAAGTTGATTATGAAAAATTCATGTACAAGTAAGCTCTTTAGAATTCTTTATATTCTATATATTCTATATATTCTTTTAATCTACATTAGGAATATTAAAATATGTAGGATCTCATAATATGGTCTCATGGACAAATTCACATTTAAAGTAAATACACAAAACAAAACAAAAATAAATAAATAAAGTAAATATACAAGAGATATAAGAAGACTATAAACATACAGTCTTCTTTTTTTTTTTTTTCCTTAATTTGCATATGGGCAGGAGGCACCAGGGATCAAACTCCAGACCTCCAGCACGGCAGGTCGGAGCTCTGCCTGCTGAGCCGCGGCAGCCACCCCACACAGTCTTCTTTTCTTACTTCCTTATGGAAGAGTTTACAATCCTGGATTTACTATCTGACTGAACTATTATTAAACTGAAACAACAGCAACAATAATACCATATTGTTGATTAAAAATTTCTGCAAAAGTTCAAATTCTGGAAGACAGAATTTCATATAGCTTGCTAAAACTTCTGATGTATTTCCTGGTGGAGCTATTGCTCTTAACATTCTTTAGCATCCTATGAAATCTTTTCTAAAATATGATTTGTTTGGTTACAGTTTTGGCTTTGAGCACATGAACTGACATTATATTTTTAAAAGCCTCAAAAACTAGGTATGTATAATTTCAAAGAAAAAAATGAGTGTAATTTATGTAATAGAAGGTTGAAAGTTGACAAGTTGACTTCAAGCAAACTGGATTTATATATATATATATATATATATATATATATATATATATATATATATATATATCATGGACATCTCAAATGATTAAAAATGCTGTCTTTTAAAAAACTAATTAATCCACTTATTTGCGTCTCAAGTTAATTTATTACGTTTCAAAAATTTAATGAATATGCAGTTTTAAAATCCACATATCTATTGGGTGAACCTAGTCTATACTTATATTTAAGGACCACCTGTTGAATAGTCCAGTTTTCCAGAAGATTTATGGGTGATTTCTTAAGCAGCTCAGCTTATGAAAGTCTGGCCATCTAGGTCCCATGAAGCCATGAATTTATGGTATACTCTTTCTAATTTTATAGGAGGTTGCATATAAGAATGGCTAGAGAACTAGAGGTACTGTCATGAGGGATAATATCTATCTTAATGACAATGCCCTTGGCTAATAACCCATTGTATTGTATACATTTTAGTATTAATTATATTTTTTTAAAAATCTTATTGCTTCTTACATATCCACATAGTACACATTTCTCTGTGTTTTAAAATGAGTATATGGTAATTTTGACTGTTTTACATAAACACAATATAAAGGCAAAGTTATTGGTAGCTCAATTTTGAATACAAAATTAAGAGGCAAACTTGTAACTAAATGTTCAGGATATTTTACATATTACAGTGAAGGATAGAGTACATATAATCAAGTTGAGTTTTGACTACAGAATAAATGTCATACAGATTTTACTACTTATATTTTTATGTAAATTTGAATAAAACCAGTTCCAGGAAATATAAAATATGAAATGAGAAAAATCTTGTGATTATTTTAATATATTATAAGAAAAAATATCGAGGTAAAATGTTTCAGAAAGCAACGGCAGAGGAGAATGTTTAAACAACTATAACCCAAGTATTAATGAAAGGCATGATTGATGACAAATGCCATCTTGCATGTGACCTCTAGAAAGATCTACAGCTGTTGAATTAATTGAGAAGATGGTCTCCAATGTCTTAAAAGGTAAGGCACAGTGTGTTATAATGAGGCAAGATTAACCATTGTCCTTATGTTTGTGCATTTTGTTTTACTTTGCTGTGTATATAATATGCAATCAAGTCTTAATTTACAGCATCTAGTCTTCTAAATGTTAAAGAAGTTGCCAGGACATGACAAAAATAGCCTTAGAAAACCAATACATTTTGTACATTTTGTGTTAAAATTCCTAGGAAAGATTGTCTTTTCTGAAATTCTGAGCATTATAACCCACGGGGTTGGTGGAGAAAGATAAAGGGGAAGGGTTCTAGAACAGAATATTCATATTCAGAAGACATTTTCAGATTATAATTGTCATTATATGTGTGCCATTTAGTCAAGACTTCTCTGTATGTAGTTGACAAACTAAGTTCTTATTTGGAACATCTAGTCTGTACAACTGTTTAAAAGTGCCTGTACATATGTTAAAAGTAGTAAAATATTACTTTGTAAATATTGTTTTGCTCAAATTCATAGGAAATAGTATCTTTTGGAAATGGGATTGTTAAATCTTCTTTGTGAGCAGCCTGCTACTATCTGTATACTCTTTCAGTGGTTTAGAGATGAGAGAGAAGCAATTGCAAAAGTTAATATGCTAGTGTGTTCACCCTCGGTCAATTTAAAACTTTTTCTTTATGTCCTGTGCATTTTATTTGGCTGTATATATAGTGTATATAATGGAAACATGAGTCCTAATTTTGCAACATTTAGTCTCTAAAATGTTAAAGAGGTTGCCAGTGTATGACAAAATACAGCTAGTAAAATTAGCATGTCTCATATACTTCGCATTGAAATTCACTGGAAAGCTTGTCTTGTGTAAATGACTTTTGGGTGTGAAATTGTTCAACCACATCTAAGCATTACACTTGCCTGTACTTGTTGCCGAGCTGCTGGCAAAGAAAAGGACTTGAGGAGAGAATGCTTTGAAACCAAGATGATCATATTTAGGATACATCTCAGATTACAACTATTGTCATGTTTGCAGTTTTATTTAATACTATGTATAGAGTGGAAAAGTAAGTTCTTATTTGAAATATTTAGTATTTTCAAATTTTTTAAAGTTCTTGATGAATTTAAAGGTAGGAGTAATAGGATAACACTGTAAATAACTTTTAGAAATTAGTGGGAAATATTGTCTTTGGGAATGAAATTGTCAAACCACCTCTGAACATTGTACTCTTGTACTTGGTTCAAGGGAGGTGGGAGGGAAGAAATCGCAAAAGGTGTTTTGCTCCTGTGTACTAGAAAATTTCCAGTCATCCATTGTCCTGAATTCTACATGGAATTATTTAACTTTGTTGTACCATATATATCATATATATATATATATATATATATATACTGGACAAATGAGTCCTAATTTTTCTCTTGCTTTATGTCTCATTTCATTTTGAGCATTAAGGAGATACAGTATTTGTAACCCTGCCAATATCTATAGAGGCTTGTAACCATTTGAGTCTTTTATGAAATTTCTGTCCCTAAGAAAGACAGGAATACATTTTCTCCCCCTGAAAAACAAAAGTAAAGCACAAAAGATAAGTCATATTTAGAATGATTAACCATGTGACCATAATATTCATGATTTGGAGATCTTAAGATGCAAAAAAGTTCTATAAAATGAAGTAGATATTCAGTTTGGAGCTTTGAGTATGCCTTTTTGAGAAGCCAGAATTTTCAGACTATTTACATAAACATTTTTCAAAAACTTCTCATTGCATTAATTTCATTTAAATTTAAATGGAAACATTGACTAGAGATGAAACTGTATTCCTGCACAATGTAAATCAAATGGTATGACAAACAGAGCTGGAGATACAAAAGGGAGAGTAAGCAGACTTTCAAAAGACATCATTAGCCAAAAATATATAGTTGTGAGGGCATTTGCATTGTAGGGCTTCTTTACCCACTGTTGGGTATTGAATCATATCAATCCCCAACAGGTGTGTTGAGATTCCAAGCCCTCATCCCATAGGTGTGAATCCATTGGTAAATAGTACCTTTGAAACTTAGGTAAGGTATACTCAAACTAAATAATGATGGGTTCCAATCCAACATGGCTGAAGTTCTTACAAGCAAAGGAAATTGGACATGGAAGAAGCACTAGTAGCAGCAAGAAGCTGGACGTCAGTGGAACCAGAGGAGAAAGAAGATATTGCCATGAGGATTGTCATGCAACCAAAATTCAAGGAGCTGCAAAGATAACCAGTCTGAAGATAGTGACCCTGGAGGAAGCAAGCTTTCTAGACCCCAAAGCCATGAGCCAATAAATTCCTGTTATTAAGCCATTTTATGGTATTTGTTTTTAGCAATTGGGAAAGTAAAACACCCACTAAGAGCAGGTATATATATACTCACATTTGATTAAGTACTGGAAAGAAAGTGATCAGAGAGAGTTGCTCAGAGGAAAAAAATTACAAGGAGATTGTTTTAGTGTGCTAAAGCTGGTGGGATGCAATATACCAGAAATGGAACAGCTTTTATAAAGGGAATTTATTAAGTAACAAGTTTATAGTTCTAAGGCCATAAAAATGTCCAAACTAAGGCATCCAGAAAAAGCTACCTTGAATCAAAAATGGCCGATTCTCATCTGAGGTTTCTTTGTCACATGGGAAGACACATGGCTAGCATCTGCTGGTCCTTGTTCCGGTT
Source organism: Myrmecophaga tridactyla (assembly GCA_004026745.1). Taxonomy (NCBI): domain Eukaryota; kingdom Metazoa; phylum Chordata; class Mammalia; order Pilosa; family Myrmecophagidae; genus Myrmecophaga; species Myrmecophaga tridactyla. The sequence goes on from PVIY010024615.1 coordinate 21,451, forward strand.
ATATTGTTTCCTGCTTCTGATTCTAGTACCTTCCTCACTAAGCATCTGTGCAGCTTCACTTTTCTGCTCTGGGCAACACTGGATTTATCTATTAGCTTAGCATCTCTGGGGCCAGAGATTTCTTCTCTCCCAGCTTCCAGATTCAAATGGCTTTTTCAGCTCCTTCTGCTTCTCCAGACATCTGGATCCATGTTTGATCTGAAGCAGTTGTGTTTTCTCCAAATGGCTCCCCTTTTAAAGGACTCCAGTAAACTAATCAAGACCCACCTTGAATGGGTGGAATCACATCTCCATTTAATCAAAAGGTCACAACCACAATTGGGTATGCCATGTCTCCCTGAAAGTAATCTAATCAAAAGACAGCACCCATAATTGAGTGGGTCAATCTCTTTGGAAACAATTTAATCAAGGATTGGACCCTAAACAAGGGGTTTGCCCTCTACAACATTGGATCAGGAGAAAGAACATGACTTTTCTGGAGTATATAACAGTTTTAAACTAGCAAAGAGATGATCACAGTGTTTTGACATTGTTGATGAATATCACAGGCAACTCTGGATTTTTTTCAAATGTGTTTAAACACAGATCAACTAAAAAAGCATAACCAAGTATGCTGGTTTGAAAGTATTATGTACCCAAGAAAAGCCATGTTTTAATCCAGATTCAATTCTGTGAAAGCAGCTGTTTCTTTTAATCCTGATTCAGTACTATAGGTTGGAATCTTGATTAGATTATCTTGATGGGGACGTGACATACCCAATTGTGGGTGTGACCTTTGATTAGATGGAGATGTGACTCTACCCATTCCAGGTGGGTTTGATTAGTTTACTGAAATCTTTTAAAAAAGAAAAAACATTTTAGAGAGGGTCAGAAAAATACAGAAATGTCAGAGCAGAGCTGACACACATGCCAACACTTGGAGAACAGAGACATGGATGTTTAGAGATATTTGGAGCTCAGCAGATGTCACCATGGGATGTTAAGCAAGTGAGAACCTGGAGAGAGCCAAGGGAAGCCAAGAGGTACAATCCAGCCTCAGGAAACCACAGTGAGGAACCCCCACAGGAACAGAGGCTGAAAACAACAGAGCCCAGGAGCAAGGGAGCAGTCGAAGCCAGCCATGTGACTACCCAGCTGACAGAGGTGTTCCTGACCCCTTGGCCTTTCTTGAGTGAAGGTGACCTCTTTGTGGTGCCTTAATTCAGAAACTTTGACTTCCTTAGAACTGTAAACTTGTAACTTACTAAACTTCCTTTTTTAAAAGCCATTTCACATCTGTTATATCACATTCCAGCAGATTGCAAACTAACACACCAAGGTCAAACCCTTTCCAGAATTCCCTGATCTGGGTTCAGTAATAAAAAAAGAAGGAAAAGAATTCTAACATCAAGAAGAAACTAATAGGCAACTATATTTTTGAAAAATAAGTGCTTAAATAAAATTTAAAATCATGTTTATAGCATACTATGAAGAAGAGACATTTTTAGTATCCATTTTGAAGTATAGGAAATTCTGTAATTTAGATATCACTAGGTATTCTCAAGAAGCAGAGCAAAAGGTACCAAGTTTAAGTAGCATTGAGTGGATAATGCTATAAAAAATATGAGATTTCCTGCTGTAGAAGTTGTTAAATCCAGGAATAAGGGAAAGAAGGAAACTGTACATTTCTTTGAAGGGGTAGAGAATTAAGGTAGCTCCTCATCTGTCAGGTAAGTTTAAGGCAGGGTGAGTGGATTAGGTGACCTTTCAAAATTATTTCTATCCCAGGATTTATGATTTCAGTATAAACCAGGAACCCAAAATGGAAACATAGGCAGGAGCCCCTGACTCTTGCACTTATTTTGATGCTGCTTGCACACAGGTATTGGCAAGTTTCTTGCTAGAAACACTAAGAACAATGCAGCTTTTCTAGCCAGATGGCCTGGGTTCCTAAGAATATATACACTTCAACATTGTCATCTACATAAGTCAGGTAAGCATTGCACTTCTATCAATGAATTGTTGAGAAGATGAAATGAAATGGTGCACATAAAATACCTAGCCTATAGTTGATAGGGAGTAAAAAATCGGCATTTTCTTTAAACTGATTGGTCAGTGTATTAATTTGTTAAGCTACTAGAATGAAATATACCAGAAATGGAATAGTTTTTATAAAGGGAATTTAATAAGTTACAAGTTTACAACTTGAAGGCCAAGAAAATGCCCAAATTAAGACACCAACCAGAAGTTACCTTCACTCAAGAAAGGCTGATGCCTTCTGGAACATCTCTGGCAACTGGGTAGCCACATGGTTGGCATCAGCTGGTCCCCTGCTTCTGGACTCCATTGCTTTCACCCTCTGTTCCTGGTGGATCTTCGTTTTGCTTCTCCAGGGCTGGCTTTCATATCTTGCCTTCCTTTGGTTCTCTACAGGTTTTGGCTTGCTTAACATCTCATGGGAAGGCACATGGTGACAACTGCTGGGTTCTGCCCATGTCTAGGCATCTGTGCTCTCTTTCAGCACTCCAAGGATCTCCAAACATCCGGGTCTCTGTCAGCTCTAAAGCAACTTTCTCCAATCCTCTGCATCTGCTCTCCCAAACTTCTGTTTGTTTGCATCTGAATTTTCTCCAGAATGTTTCCCTTTTATAGATTTTGGAAGATAAAAGGTACACCAATATGCTATTTAGGGCCTTTTAGGAAGTATAGAAATTTAATTCTTAAAAAGTTTAACAAAGATATCTATGTATATATATACAACCGCATATGCAGGGGCTATGCCAGAATTTTTACCAGTGAAATAACCATAAATTTGGCCTGTTTCTTTTTCACTACACTTTAGTTGTATTATATTTATGAGTAAAGAGCAGAAAAACCTCTTTCATCTTTTTTTATTTTTTACTTGGCTATAATCTGTCTTAGAGTTCATTTAAGCTTTCGCAAATCAGTGATAATTTATCAAACAAATCAATAACTACATAGAAACAGATACATGCATCATACATGATCATTCTAAAATGTTAAATTGTTTTTTAAAGTATACAGAGACTTGTTGGAATTATTCTAACTGAACTCACTCACTTTCTTTTCATGTGCCCATTTTTCCCCAAAAGGCGTCATTCTCTTTTTTCTTTCACTGCTCAATATGTAATCTCATTGAGAACATTTTCTTCTTTATATCTACTAAATAATTCTTTTAAAAGTCAATCAGGCATGGGAAGTGGGAGAACAGGGTTGGATTCCCAGAGCCTGCACATGCCAAAAAAAAAGGTCAAACATGGGGGGGTGCAAGGGTAGTTCAGTGGGAGAATTCTTGCCCGCCATGTGGAAGAGCCAGGTTCAGTTCCCAGTCCATCCACCTTCCAAAAAAACAAACACGCAAAACAAACAACTAAAAACTCAACAAATGGTGCTGCAATAATGGGATATCACATGTAATAATAATAAAATATGACCATGCCATACAGCATACAAAACAAAAATGTCAAGCATAGAAGTTTTCCTCCATTTTTTAACTGATAACACATCACTCACAGATATTTCAGAAAATATTGAAATAATCATATTGATAATATGTGAGCAATAAGCAAAGTAAAGTACTAGCAATAACAAAGGCATCTTTTTCTTTCACTTTTAATCTGATATAACTGAAATTTTTTGGTTGCTTCTTTTATTCCAGTCTCCATGTTGATAAAATAAAACCAAAAAGGTATCTGAATTTCCATAGCACATTCGTGTTCTTTTTTAATCTTTCCACATTTATTCATAGCTAATTATATATCTCCCAACTGGACTGCAGTCTACTAACATTCAAAGTAATGCTGATTTTTGTTTTTGTATTTCTAATGCTGGACAAAATAGTCATTTTTTTGGTCACAGGGAATTGCTCTCTGTTTCTATAATCGATACCAAAAGCGTTGAGTAGACATGCTTATAAGTAAAACTTATTCTCTTCAAGAGTATCAGGCCTCATTTCCTTTTGATCATTGCCTCTAACCTTAAAAATTTGTCTATATAAATGAGAGGAGAACATTTCATTTGTAAGTTACTTGTTTCTTCTGGCAGTAAACAACTTTGGAACAATCATCACAATCTGTAGGTTGTCCGCAAATTACTCTTTTTTTCTGTTTTTGTTTTTATTTTTAGTTTTAGGCAAACTCCAAGCATATCTTGGTTAACCATGTACCTACATCTCGTGTTCTTTAAGCCAAACAGATAATTCACCCAGTAATCCTTGTAAAGTCCCTCTTTCTGTTAATATGTTCACAATATAATCATATCCTTTATCGGTATTTTCACAATGAGACATAATGTACTGGAGGAAGATATATGAACGCGAATCACTGATAACAAAAATAAATTAATTAATTAATAAAGCTGATTCAAAACAAATAAACAAAAAAATAAATTCTGTCAGTCACATTAAGAAATGCTACTCCCAGGAAAATAAAACAGAGCATGTAACCTGCACTGCATATATTTGCCTATATCCCCAGGGCCAAACAAAAAAAGCCTTATTTATGTCTTTCATGGCTCTGGTTTACTGATTTCCTTTGGACCTCCTCACTATCAATACTTTTGTTAGGGGGCAATACTTTTTCTGAAAGAAAAATATAAGCTTGTTTTCTCCTTTCCTCTAGGATATAAAAGAAGAAAAACAGCAGTTAAACAGAAACTCTTTTGAAAAGTAACTGCCATAAAAATAGGAAACAAACACATGGCATGGAAAGAATTCAAATGTTTACCTCTTTCATGATAAGGTTAATGTCTTTGGATGTTGATTGCCTTCTTACTGTATTTATTATATTTAGGAATCTCCCCTGATTAAAAAGGGAAAGGAAACTGTAATATTTCAATAGGCAGTATTAAATACAATGGTCTCCTGAATAGTCATAAAGTGAATCTGACGATGGGGGATGTTCTGAGGACATCAGCTGATTGTCTTGGTTTTATTTTTCTTCACTCCTCTCCAATCCAAACCATTCAAGGCTCTGAAATTGCCAGCAACTATAAATGCAGCCATGTAGCTTAGGGTATATAGATAGCATAAACCAATTTACTTCTGGTTCACACTCAAAAAAATATTATCTGAAAAATTTTATCCATTTTAAGATTAATATCATTTGCCTATTGATTTTATTGTTATAATATTTACTAGAGTCATTATAATCAAGAGCACTGAGTTTTTGAATTCTGCTGCATTCAGCCAACTAGCCATTGCAAAAAAAAATGCATAATTTCTGATAATGTTTTACTCAATTCCAGAGATCTGAAAGTTAGAAAAATCCAAATAAGTATGCATGAATATGCCATACAAAGTTATACATGCAAACACTCTTCCATTGTTTGAAACAAGCACATTCTGCTAATCAACTAGAATTCCTTGCACTATGTATTCATATGTAATATACATTAGACACCTTTGAATTCCAAGTGTATTTTTTCACTAGTCTCAAAACAACGTAAAGCCAGAGAGAAATTCTGTGATTAAAAAAAACCTTTTAATTTGTCCTTCTTTCCCTCAATTCCATCATGTCATAAGAAGGCTTATACATTTTTTTTAATTAGGTGAAATTTATAAGAAAACCAGTACATTTGATTATATTCCATTTTATGCATTTTTGTACTACTCTTCACAAACTACACTTTTTAGCTTTGAAAACCTTCTTCACCAGGAAAGAATTTAGAGATGTACATGGTTCTTGAATTCTACAGTATACTTTCTCACATATGTTAAGAGTTCAGATCCTCATGATGCAGAGAATGGGTAAAGAAGAACAATAAACAAACAAACAAACATGACAACAACAAATGCAGTAACATTTTTGTTGAATACTTTGCCTTTAACGAATCAAACACAAATATTCTACAATCAGCTCTCACATCTATTTGATCATCAATTTATAAATTATAGAAATAAGTTTAAATCACAGTGAAACAATTACAGCTGAATAAAGTGAAACATAAGTGAACCTGTGAACTTGTTGAAATCAGTGTTAGAGTTTAATGGACTGGCAAGATGAAGAGCTTCCGGGGTAAAAAACAAAACTTTTACCCAGAAATTTAACGAACTCTGAGATTCTTGAATTCCCAAAAAAGCACATAGAACATCTGGAGTTGATTGTTTTAATGATATTTCAGGTCTTGTTATGAATGTTACGTAAGAAAGCCAGTAACCAAATAGCATCTACCTATATGGATAATTATAGGAGATAAAGGAGGTGTGGAGTAAAAAAAGAGAAGAGAGATGTGGACTCATTTTAGAGTCCAGATAATATTCATGCTTTCATTTTTGGAAAAAACATACGAATAACTTAAAGGAGTCTCTCTTACAACAATGACCACCCCCCCCCAACAACAAAAAAAAGCCATTAGACAAAAGTCTGACATTTCTCAGCCTCTAGTAGCTTACATTTAAATAGAGCCATTACTGAGATAACCATTTGTTCTAAAAGCATCATTAAGCATGGATGAAGCAAAGAAATAAAGTAACAAAAAGAATGACATTGGCAAAATTAGTAACTATTAACTGGAAATTAGAAGACCTATTTCTAGGTATGATTGTAAAACACATTTGGAGAAATATTTATTTGGAGACCTGAACAAGATAAGGAAAAAAATGCTCCCTCTTGCCATCAGCATTATCACTTTTGCTTCTCTGAATTGGCTGCTAGCTTTATATCTCATTAACTGATCCTCACAGAATCATTAAGACTAGGGGTGGCTAATGGAAGCCTCTCTGCCTCACGATGCATATTAAAGCAGCCAACACATCTGTAATGTGGTGTAACTTCCAGTTAATTTTTTAAGGTCAGCCTGTCCCACCACAGTCAGCAAAGGTATTGTCACGTCTACCAGCTTGTGGGTACACACACCTGAACAATCTCTGCTCCGGGCCACTCTCAAGCTTGGATAAGATCTACAGATGCCATGGCCATACCTACTTTCATTCTCTCAGAAAACCTATTTGGAAATTGTTTACAATAATACTATATCATATCCAGCATATAAATAATAAATAAACATGTTTAACATAAGTATATGTCAAAATAATATGTCACTAACCCATGTCTCCATTTCTATAGCCTAAGGGATTTAACAGCAATCCAGTCATATTGATTTTTTTTTCTTTTACATGGGCAGGCACCTGGAATCGAACCCAGGTCTCTGGCATGGCAGGCAAGAACTTACTGATTTTGTATTATAAATTTTACCCTTCATTTTTAAAAAAGTAGAAGAAAAATTAGTACTGATTAGACAACCATTCTCTTAGAGCATTTAATATGTTTTTATTAATAAAGTATATTACAGTGTCTTCTTATAGAAGTACATAATCATAAGATGCAAAATGAAGCTATCCCATGTTTACATCTTTGAATATTCAGGTCAAGTAATTTACAAAACAGCCTTCTTAGTTGCCAATCTCTACAAATTCAATTTGTATTTATTTGTCAAAATAATTCCATCTAATTTCTTAGAAAATAATTATTTAAAAGGAAGTTTAGGGGCAGTGCGATCGTGGTCCAGTGGTAGAAGTCTCACCTGCCATGCTGGAGACCTGGGTTCGATTACCAGTGCCTGCCCATGCCAAAAAAAGAAAAGTAAAAAAAAAGGAAGTTTAGAAATCAAACACAAAATGTTTTTAAAAAGTTGTGGTTAAGAATATCTATACAAAAAGGAGCATCAAAGACCAAGATGTGTAATGAGGTTCTGGAATGTAGAGGATAGTTTTATGGTGAAGAGTTGAGTGCTTAATATTTCTTTGCAAAATAACTAAAATCTCATTAAAATGTGTCATCTGCTAAATGACAGCATGCTTATGCTAACAAACCACACCCAAGTCATGCTTAATAAGTATTTATCCTTTTTTTTGCTGTCTCAATCATTTTGATTAACCAAACTGTTTTGGCATATTTGTTTTCACAGAGTACATATTCTAATTCTCTCAGCAAAATTGTGATTCTCTTTGTAGGGGTCTTAATTTTTACTTTTTTGTGGCTTTCATTGGTTTACATATAAAGTCTTAGATAATTGAATTTGTGTTTGCTAGATAATGTCAAAACAAAAATATGTTTTACCAAATTTTGGAAGATTTTTCTCTTTGTGCTGAATGTGCAAAAAGTGAAAGTATTATGGTGTAACACCAATTAGTCTTTACTCTTTGCTAACAAGCATAGCATTACATTACTAGGCCTCAGATAAACTGTTAAAAGGAATCCCTAAGGCATTTATCAAACCTTATATACTAAATAGCATTTTGTTTGGAAATAGTGCTATCTGTTGTCTACAGAACCTGAGTGAATGGCAAAGTTGAGGTGTGTGATTAAGGTAAATGGGAAATTAATATTTCAGAAGGAGACATTTACTCAATGTAAAGAAATAGCTTTTTCTTTCATACATGTAGAAAAACCCATTCTTCATTCAACCCATTTGCATGGAGCCCAACTTTGTTCAAAAATATTTTATGCAAAACAGTGATCAAAAAATTTGAATATTCCTTCATTTCCAGGCTCAAAGTATATGGTGACAAAAATGACTACTTAAACACTGAGAATGTTCTGGTTTATGATGGTATGTTACAAACACCCCTCACATCCAAAAAACAATATCTATCTATCAAATTCCATGGGTTCTCTACAAAATGAGAAGAGGTATTATCAGTAGACCAGAATCCATGAAGAACCCCTCAAAGATCAAGAGCAGATCATACTGGATTATAGAAGGAAGCCTTAGTCCAAACACATGAAAGAAAATCCTTCTGAAATATATGGCAGAGACTACAAATGGGGCTGTTCCCTCTGCGGGATCCTAAATCTAAAAAAGTGTTTATTTAATATGTATCATTAAAACTTTTACTGTTATCCTGGATCAGAAGTGGTAGAAGCAGAGGGAGGAGAAAGTGGAGGTAGGTGAAATTGCACTTTAATAGGGTAACTAGAGATTTTAATTGCACTAGTCATTGCTAGAAAAAAATCGATATTTAATACTTGTCAAACTATAATAATGAGTTCTACTTCCTGCAAGCTTGGAGTCATGGAATAAGGATTAGTAACAAACCAAGATTTGGTGCTGCTTTTTCCTGGCAAGTATTTATTATGCATAGCAAATGACTGAAAGCTTGATGAACTAAAAAAATTTAAACAGAACACAGAAATTTGGTAGAGGGGAGAATTCAGTATTCCATTACTAATTCCATAGTCTTCAACCTGGGAAGCTGAAGTGCTACATCCTAGGGGTAAGGTTAAACATTCTTCCTAAGAGGGAAACTTGGCTTCAATTTACCTCAGTCGCTTATACTAGTAACAGCTTGCGGGATTTCTATTGGCCTATCTCAGCCATGTGCCAGAGGAAGACAGCATCGCTGAAAATATAAGGTAAACTCTAATGTTTTTATTTAAAATGTCCATCACATAAAGAAAATAACTATGTGACTGTTAACATGAAAGAAATCTGAACATATAAAAAAACTGCACAGAAGCACATAATGAAGATTTTGCCATGGGTTTTAAACATTAACTATATTTAAATTAGATTAGCATCTAATATTTATAAATATCATATTTATGTGCTCAAAGAATTAAAAATGAATAAGAAATTCATCATAGACTTGGAAAACAACATAAAAGAACAAATACAAATTTGAGAATGGAAAATGTAGTAATTTTGACATTAAGAATTCTATGAAATTGTTTATAGAAAAAGAGACACAGCTGAAAACAGAATTACAATTAGGAGACGGATTAGGAAAAAAAAATATCCAGAATGAAACAAAGAGATACAATAGGATGGAAAATTTTTAAAAAACAACCTCAGAGTAAAATGGGACATGGTAATCATGTATCCCACAAGCAAGGAAAGAAAATGTGAGAGAAGCAAACTTTGAAGAAATAATGGCTGGAAACAAATCAAAACTGGTACAGGATATCAACTCTAAAATGTACAAGAGGAAAAACCATATAAAAAATAATTGAACTTAGATACCACCTTAGTAAAACAACTGTAAACCTAAGACAAATAAAAGAAATTTCAGGAAAAAAGAAATTACATCAGAAGAGCAACAATCAGGCTGAAAGTTGAATTCTTAGCAGAAACAGTTGGGGAAGCCAGAGGAAAAGAGAATGAGATGTTCAAAGTATTGCAGGAAAATAATTGCTGACTTAAAATACTGTATCCAGAGAAAAACCCTTTAAAAAAGATGTTGAAAGACATTCCCCAAAAAGAGAAAAACTGAAGGATATCATTAAAATATGATATTAAAGAAATTTTCTCAATTTGCATTGCATCTCAGTATGCAATGATCCCAGAAGACAAATTGTGGATATAGGAAGTAAGGCAGAGCAATATAAAAGAAAGTGTATATAAAGGAAATATAAATAAATATTAGATGTGTGAAATAAAAACAATATTGTCAAACTGGATTGAAAAACAATGAAAAACTAATATTAAATAAATATTAAGAACAAATGGCACCAATACGCTAATATCAGGAATATTGTGGACAAGTGCATTATTTCAGAAAAAAGACTTAATGAGAAAGATTTGAATCAAAAGAAAGAGAATACAAAGGAAAAAGAAAGTTTCACATCATTGTGGGATAATGTTAACATATTTTTAATTGAATCAATAAGACAAGAAGATTAAAAAATATATTAATTTTAAACATGCAAACATTTATCAAAATGTCCACGTTCATCAAATACTAAATGACGTAAGTCATAAAATATGACAATAATAAAATATATCACAGAATAAAAGCTATAAATCAATATTAAAAGATCTCTAGTAAATCCTCCTATGATTGGAAATCAAGAAAATTATCACTGAATTACATGCTTCAAAATATAAATCCAAGTGGAAATGGAAAGTATATTTAACTTAATAATAGCTGTTATATATCAAAAGTTATGAATGCAGTTAGAGCTGTATGGACACAAAAATCTGTTCTAAATGTTTTTAACTAGGCAGGAAGGTTTACATCAATTATATAATTATCTACCATAAGGAGATAGAAAAACAAGAGCAAATGTAATTCAAAGAAATTTGAAGGAATACGTAATACATATAAAATCAGACATTTACAATATAATTTTAAAAAACCTTAAAAAGAGACGGTGAACAAAATTTTTTTTTTAGTTTTTTAAAAGAATAATGATATTTTTGAAAATTTGGTAATGCTAATTTACGAAAAAAAGCTGTCACTCCAGGAACAAAAAGAGAATTATAGAATTTGCACACATTTAAAGAACGATACAGAAATTGATTAACTACTTTATGTCAATGAATTTGGAAATGTTACATGGAATTTATAAAACAGAAAAATTTCCATTTCTAAAATTGACACAGGAAGGAATAGAAAATATGAATAATCTGTTAATGATTTAAAAAAATCATTTGTAATTAAAATCTCTCCCACATGGGAAGTTCTATGCCAGACAGCTCTGTTTCCTCCAAAATGTTTAGGGAAAAGGTAAGACTGAGCTAATATGAGATCTTCTAGAGAAAGGAAGAAGTAGGAACATGTTTCAGATTCTCTTATGAGGTAAACACAAACTTCACACCAAAACCTGACAAAGACATTATAGGAAAAGAAAAGTATAAGAATCTTTCTCATGTAAATGGATGCAGAAATCCTAAACCAAAATAATAGCACCTGAAATCCAGCAGTACATAAATCATCTAATAAGTCACATTCTAGTTAGACTACAGAACTTACCTCCACTTTATAGATAAAGTATAGTTCATGGAAAAAAACACAATCATACGAATAGATTTTTTAATGAAGAAAATTCACTTTCCATTTATGATTTTTAAATTTTGGTATACTAAATTATAAGACATACTTCTTAATATCATACAAAGTATCCACCAAAATACTAAAAAAAAAATATAGAAAACTTCAACTCCAATTTTCAAATACAGAAACTTTTTTCTGTGACAAAAGATTAAATTCAACGTTAAAATATAAGCACCAACCTATGCATTTAACAAAGAAATAGGAGTAGACATACAACGCTGGGAAGCAAGACACAACAGGAATAATAACAAAGAGTGAAACTGTTATTATTCTTAGATTAAGAGATTGTATTGTAGAAAACTCAAGTCTACATACAACATAGTGAATAAGTAAATTTAGCAAGATTCCTGAATAAGAAATCAATATGTAAAATTAAATTGTACATTTAAATTTCATCAGCAGAAGTACCTGAACACAGTCAATTAAAAAATAATATGCATGTAACTTTTATAACATATGTGGCATATGATAGAACGTCAGTGTTGAAACAGCTTTGAGAGAAATTAAGATCCATCCAATCCATTCAAACAGTCTGGAGGTAAGTAATATCATGTCCACTTTTTAGACACAAATGTTCAGGCTCAGGGACTACAAGCATTTTGAAGGGATATGTAGCTAGAGTAACAAATTTGAAATTTTAAACCCAAGATTTTTGATTCCAAAAATCCTTTTTAAAATCCCTTTTGATACAGTTTGTTACTTGCCAAAAACTGCCTACATGTAAGAGAATCCATTAAACAATAAAATTAATTTACTGTGATAATATTGGTTTTCTAAATGTCACATTTATTTAATGGAGTAAAAGCCATACATTATATTTTTAAAACACAATTGCACTCTTTATCACCCATATCTACTTGTGAAAGTAATCCACCTTTCTTATTCAAAACTTTTAGTTTCCATTCACATTAAGTTCATAAAAATTTATTTTCAAATAATATATGTCTCCTAGTAAAATAAAGGGAAGGGAAATTATTTTTATAATTGTGATACTAATTATACTGTGATAGTTTGAAACAGTATGTACCTCCAGAAAAATATGTTCTAAAATTAATCTATTCCTGTGGGTATGAATCTATTGTAAGTTGAACCTTCTGATGAGGTTACATCAGTTAAGGTGAATTCTACCTCAATCAAGATGGGTCAAATTCTATTCCTGGAGTCCTTTATAAAAGAATGAAATTCAGAGATAGAGGGGAAAAAAGCCACAGGAATCAAGAGGTTAAATGATACCTGAAAGAGAAGAGAGAGATCAGCAGACGCCCTTCATGTGCCCAGCAGATGCCCTCCATGTGCCAAGAGACGCCCTCCATGTGCCTCACCATGTAATAGAGGAGCCACAAATCATCCACAAGGCAATCTTTTGCAAGAAACTATTGCCTTGATGATGCTTTGCTTTGGAATTTCTTTTAGCCTCAAAATCCTGAGCTAGTAAATTCCCATTGTTTAAGCCAATCCATTCCAATGATATTTGCTTAAACCCAGGAATCTAAGATATGTAATAATAGTCACTACCATGCTTACTTATTTTTCTTAATTATTTTATTGACCCATGATGTGGTCCAGTTGTTAGGTGCTTCCAATGCCTTTTTTTCCCATTCCATAACAACACGACAAGGTGGGTCTTATCACACATACAGATGGAAACTGAAGACCTTTGAGTCAGAGTGATTGATTCCATGTCCTATGCCCTGGAGGTGATAGTTTCATTACTAAAATTCATGTGTGTCTGGCTTGAAAACACTCTGATCGTACCATTACAAATTAACGCATGCCTCAAAATACTCAAAGAATTTTAGGAGAGAACCCACATTAAAAATAATTTCAGTCTTACATATGAGATAAAGCAAAGAAAAGCAAACAAACAAACAAACAAGCCTTGAAGGAAATTTATAGTCTACTTGTTCTTTACTGTCCTATTAAAGAGATGGCTAGTAAGGAAGAATAAATAAATGGAATATAAACAGTGTTCATTGAATATAAAAAACAAAAGTATTCAACATTACTGATCTATATAACAGCGAATAATAAGCCTGAGGATGGGGACATCTGTAACTCTATGAATTAGTCTTGCCAAAAATCTTTATTTGAATCTCATCGAGCCTATAGATCTATGTACTTATTTCTGGAATAGACAACTAATTAAAGACCATGTTAAACTATGCCATGAGTATGCAGTAGTAAAATATATGCTCTGCTAAATTCTACAAATCAAAGAACACTGTTTCTTCTAAGCTCATGGAAGAAAGAAAAGGATGTAGGTAAAATGCATATAGTAAAAGACACTCAAAAGATAGACTTTTAAAAAAGCATTGCCAACATCTAATGCCTAGGAATGTGCAGTTCCAGTATAAAACCAGAAAGAAAGGCAAGGAAATGACTACATGGAAGTCAGGATAGCAGTTGTTTTAGAGGGCTGGGGGAAAAGGAGATGTGACAGGACAGCCACTCATGGCGTGGCTGGCAAAGTCCTATTTAGTGACATGAGTGAAGTTTATAAATGTATTCTTCAGACAAAATAAATTCATTTAAATAAATTGATAGCTTGCTTATTTTATATTTTAAAATGAAAAAGTTTTGAAAAAAATATCTTACTGTTAACAAGACTCTTCTAAAGTTTCAGAACTACAGCTTACTCAACTAAGGTTAGGGCTTTTAATCTTATCAGGAAACAATCACTCAATAAGAACATGAGTAAATTCCATATGAAAGGATTCCTTTACAATTATTCCTGTTGACTGTATACTTATTCTCACTGAAGAGCTCTGTTTTCTCTATCTACTAATTATTCCATGAAAGTATGATTTGTTGGTTGAAGTGCCTGTGGTGATTGACAGGAAAAAAACGTAGCATGTATTCAACCAAATGCTGAATGTTTAAGGTTGGAAAAAATCTAAGTTTAAATATTTGGCTTCTCAGGGAAACAGAATGAATATTGAAATTATACGTGTTTAGGAATGAGCAATGGAGGTAATTGTGATTTATATTAATAAGGATCACTGAGACCTGCTCCTTTTCCTCACTTTTATGTGGACTTTCTTGTTTCCTTATTCCTATCAACCCTGTGTTGCTCAATTTAGAGTCAATTCTCAACAGTCACTGTTCAGTGTAGGCTTGTCCTAGGGCTGAGGTGGGGCTTGTTAGTTTTGAGGTTCATGACGCTTGGATTGCTCCAGGAACTCCAGACATTACTATGGGCCCCCTTCTACTGGACTGGGCAAAGCATGTCCTAGTTTTAGCTGCTTTTCTCAAGTTATTTTTCCAAGTTTTCCTTTAAGTAACTGTTGGTCATTGCAGAATTCTCAGGTCCATTTGATGGCCCATTTCTTCCATTAAGCTTTTTCATGCTCAATGTTGATATCACACAGGTATTATAATTGTCAGTGCTTATCCCTACATGATCATGTATCAGGACTCCTGGACTTATTTTGTCACATGGTTGTTTTATTTTGTAAATATTGTCTAGGCAAGTTTTATTGTGCTGTCTTAGTTGCTCTCATTATTTCTGTGGAAGTATTTAGAAATATTCAAAATCCATTCCAACAGTTCCATCTTCCCTGAATATATATATATATATATACATATATATATATATATATATATATTCAGTCCATATATATATGTGTGTATATACATACACTTAAGAGATGCACTGTACAGGCGCACTCACCTCCCTCCATCTTGGGTTTGGTGAGTTCTGCCCGGAAACGCAGAAATACCCCTCCCCCACTTTAAATTTCCTGGTGTACCTTTCTTCTTTCTCACCCTTTCACCTCCTAAACCTTTCATCTGGTGCCGAAACCCGGGAGAGGAGCGCGGGTGCCGCCTGCCTGGCCAGAGGCACCCCGGCTTCCTCTCTCCTCCTTCCTCCACATGGCCAGCGACAAGGGATCCTTTGGCCCACCGCTGCAGCCACCACAGATTGGGTAAGTCCCTTCCCTCCTAGCCCTGCTGCCGGGTCTCACGGTTCCGAGAGAGCCTGTCCGTTAATTACTCTCCGAAAATCGTGAATTCCCGTCAGGTTCTCTTCTGAGGGCTGAGGTGAGTGGGGACACCCGCAAGCCTCACACCCTTTCCAGGGACTCGAAAAGCTGTGGGGACGCCCTGCTTCTCGTTTCCCTCCCAGATTCAGGTCCAGGACCTGAAAGGGCCTCAAACCAGGGTGAGACGTCCCCTGGGGAGACGAGCCCCCGCTCGTAAGAGCTCTGAGGACTCTCTCAGGGCGTTGGGACGCCGACACCCCCTGGGCCAGTCCTTTCTCCTTTGAGACCTGTCAGTATGGGCAATAAGTCCTCAAAAACCAAACCTTGCACTCCTCTGGGTTGTCCCCTGACTAACCTATCCACACTGGATTTGCTTCCAGACATCCGGCCAAAACGCCTCACTTACTTTTGTAAAAAGGCTTGGCCCCGATATCAATTGGATAATGATCCTCATTGGCCTGAGGATGGGACTTTCGATTTTAATATCCTTACGAACCTCTGCAACTTTTGTCAGAGGAACGACAAATGGGCTGAAATTCCTTACGTCCAGGCTTTTTTCCTTCTGCGCTCCCGCCCCTCCCTTTGTATCCTCCTCTCCCTTGCTCTACCCTCCCCTCCCTCC
>PVIY010024616.1:0-37772 GCA_004026745.1 Myrmecophaga tridactyla
GCATCTGTTTTTTCTGGACTTTGCCCCCGTGTATCTTTTCTAATTTTAATCTGTATACTTTCACTGTAATAAACTTTAGTATAGTTATAAAAGTTTTTCTGGGTCCTGTGAGTCCTTTTAGGAAATCATCAAGCTTAAAAAGTTTTTTAAGAGTCCCTAATTCATAACTATAACAGTTACAGAGGTACTACACTCATACAAGGAAACACATTTACCAGTAACAAATGGTGTGAAGAGATAGATGCCAATATAAAAAAACCCTTAAAATTATTAATTTTCAGCACAAAAATGTATCCTAAAAGGATCTAAGCAAAAAATTCTGCCTACAGAAAGAAAGAGGAAAATAATAATTACATGGTAGTTTTTATAATACTAAATTTTATAATAGTGCACCCTCTGTCTTTCACTCTACTTGTCCTTTTCCCCTCTTGCTTGTTTGTGTTTGTTATGTTTCCAATCTTGCTTGTTTGCATGCAGGGGTTTGGTATGTTTCTATTTCACATATAATATAGGCAGCCTGGGGAGGCATTAAATCTTAAACAGTCTTAGCGTGCCAGGGCATGAAAGTTGCTCATTGGCAAAACCTCCTTCCTCTAGAGTGTCATACACTGGGCAGTACCAGTGTCACTCATCTCTGACGTCAAACAAGGCATGTGGAACTGCTGAGCAGTTGGCTTCCCCCAACTGGTCCCTCATCTCTGAGGCAATGTGGAGCATGTGGAGGTGTTTTCACTGACCTTGACCTGAAAAACTAGCCTACCTGCTCTACTCTTCCAAAAATCTGAAGAAGAGAGAACACTAAATTGCTCATTCTATGAAGCCAATATCACCCTAATAACAAAGCTGGAGATAATACAGTAAAATAAAAGTATAAACCAATTTCTCTAAAGAATATGATGCAAAGATCCTCAGTAAAATACTAATACATTGAATCTAATAGCACGTTAAAAGAATTATACACCATGATTAAGCAGTTTTATCCCAGGTATGAGAGGGTGGTGCAACACAAGAAAATCAATTGATGTAAAATGCCATATTAACAAATGAAGGGGAAACCACATGATTATTTCATTTAACACAGAAAAGGCATTTGACAAAATCCAGCCTCTTTTCTTCATTACAAAAAACACTGAAAGGTAGAAATAGAAGAAAACTTCCTCAATGAAATAAATGGCATATATGAAAAACCCACAGCTAATGATGTATTCAGTGATGAGTGACTGAAAGCTTTCCCTCTATGATTTGGAAAAATTAAAGGATGCCCACTGTCACTTTGTTAGTCAACATCATGCTGGACATTCTAGTTAGAACAGCTAGGCAAGAAGAAGAAATAAAAAAGCATCCAAATTGGAAAGAAGAAGTAAATCTTCCACTATTTACTGTCAGATCAAAAGCACTCTAGGAATGCCATCTATCCTGGCACAACTGGAATTCTCAAAACCTTTTTTTTTTTTTCAGGCAAGAGGATAACTGCAAACACAAATTGTTTATTTGTTTTGTTTAAGACCTAACATGTTTTTATATTGATTTTTTTTACAAAGAAATGCAGACTTTTGGCATTATTGTGAGAACTCTTGCTACCAAAAATTAAATCTGTCATTGTTAGTTATGTTCAAATAGAAGTTTATATATGAACAACATAATGCAGCAGGATACATAAATAACAAATTGAGATACAAGAAAATAATCATTTCTCAAATATTTACTGAATGCTCATGATATTTGAAATATTTTTATAGACATTATGTTTATAACAGTAAATGAAAAAGAAAAAAATCCTTGCTCTCATGAAGTTCATACTGACTATAGACATTCATTAAAAATTGAAGGCTTTTATGTTATCTCATGTTATTTTGTTATACCATTGTGCCAATTAAGTGATGTAAATACAGTTATATTTCACATATTTGTCAACTAAGTGATACAAATAGAGTAATAGTTCACATATTTTAAATAATCTGCACTGTGCTTCAGAGAGTAATATTTAAATTTACCCACTATGTTTCAATTTTCTTTGGAATTTGGCAATTGAACTTGAAAAAACTCTCAAGTTCACCAAATATTTCTGTCCTTATTATGAAATAATAATGTGTTCTCTATTCTATTTTCCCTATAGATTTCAGCAAGAACTCCTCCTTTCTGACATATAACCACACTCCACAGACACAGCATGAAATATCAAGGTTTTCATGTTGTTATCATACATCTAAATCAAGGTCATTGTGCAAAAACTGATTTTTAATAAAAATGAAAGCTAATTTTATGTTTTAAATATATAGTACTATTTGTTGAAAGGCTTTGAATATGCTCAGTCTTCCATGTGCTAAAAGTACTGATTTTTTATAGAGAAAAGAGTGATGCAGCTTATAAAAACATATCATCCTGATCCTTTGCCCTAAAAATCTACATTGAAATTAAATGTTAAATGTGTGTTTTTACTTAAATTTTCTACCTTAATTGAGTTATTTTGAAAACTCATTTCTAATGGAAAAGTATGTATTTTAAGTATCAACTTCTAAGAATTAGAAAGCTTTAAAACCAAAGTTGCCCCTGGCACTTTTATATTGTAACCTTTCATTTTCATTAAACAATCTCAGATTGTCATAGCACATTTCTCCCACACCTTTATGCCTGTTTTAACCCATGGTGTCTGATTCTGTAACTGATTGCAACACAGGACACTCAAAGCTCATTATACCACATAAACATAGCACTTATCTCCCTTTTAACAAGTCATGTCACAGTAAGAAGACCTAATTTCACACATTAGAGGAAAAGAGACAGTAAGAATTACTAATCAATGAAGAGGGAAAGCACATGTGAAATGAGTCTGAGGTGGCTGAACATTTTTCCAATTACCTACATTCTATAGGGACAATTGATAATAAATAGAAGAATGAATATCTTTTGCTCCATTCTTTTCTAGAAAAGAATCACAATGATTGTTAAGGTGGAATATATGCTGATTTGCTATATAAATTATGGTACAGTGATCTAATGTTCACAGTGTATGACAAATTATTTCTAAGACAGAAAAATAGCATATCTTAAAATAGTAAAAAAAAAGGAGAAAGATATTGAAACAAGCATTAGACAGTTCTGTTTCAAGCATATGCATTTTACACACACACACACACACACACACACACACACACACAAGACAAAGATTACCCATAGAAAGTTTACAATATGTATTTGTACTTTAGTTGCTTTTCTTTGTTCCTCCCAGACCTATGTGGATACATATAACTAAAGATTGTCACAAATTTTAAACACATTTAAACCAAATACTAACTAAAAGTGTTTGTTCTTGACATTCAAGAAGGAAGGGAAATTTGCATTTTCATTTTTTTTTTGTACTAACAGAATTTTTAAATAGATTAAATCTTTATGGGAGGAAGAGGAGAAACAAGCTTCCTAAAATAAATGCATTCCTAACTAAAACATGAATGAGGTTAGGTCAAATGTAAGATTGTGTGCACGTGTGTATATATATATATATGTGTGAGAGAAAAAGAAAGAGAGTGAAATTATAATTTCAATAAACCAGCAGTGTTTGCCCTTTTTTCTCCTCTGGTATAGCCAAGCATGATCCAATGCAGTCTGAAACACTGATGTGAACAGAGTTGTGCATAGTATGAGTTCCAGTAGAAGTTTAATGATTCCCAAAGATAACCAGCTCCTAATCTCTTGAACCTCTAAATATCACCTTATATTTCAAATGGGGTTTTGTAGTTATGATCAAATTGTAGATCTTGAGAAGGAGATATTTTCCTAAGTTATCCAAGTGGAGATAGACTCGAGGTATAATCACAAGGTTCCTTAAAAGATGGAAGAAAAGGAAGATTTAACTACAGAAGAGAAGAAGGTAACGTGAGGATGGAAGCAGGGATTGGACTGATGCAAACACAAGTCAAGGAAAGGCAGCAACCACCAGAAGGATTCTTCCTAAAGCTTCTAGAAGGAACCAATATATTGACAACTTCATTTTGCCCTGTAAAATTCATTTTAGATTTCTTATCTCCAGGGGTGTAAGATAAATTTCATTTCTTCTATGTCACTGTTTTAGTTTCTTAGGATGATCAACTAAATACCATGAAATGGGTCAGATTCAACATGAGTACTTGTTTCTTAGGGTTTTGAAGCTAAAAGAAAGTTCAAATCAAGGCTGCATCAAGGTGATACTTTCTTTCCAAAGACTGGCATTCTGTGTCTGGCAGCTGGCAATCCTTGGCTCCTTCCTCTGTGACATGGCAAGGCAGATGACAGCATCTCCTGATCTCTCCCTTTTCTTCTGAGTTCTCTTGATGCTCAGCTTCTTGCTTCCTGTGACTTTTTCTCTCTGTCTGAAATTCATTCCTCTTATAATGAAAGGTCTACAGTAATAGAATTAATGCCCATCCTGATTGGGCTTGCCCACACCTTAATTGAAATAACCTCCTCATAAGAGCCTACTTACAATACATTCATACTCACAGGAATGGATTAGATTTAAGATCATTTTTTTTTTCTTTCTGGGGTACATACATCTTCAAACCACCAATGTTACTAAGTTTATGGTACCTTGTTACAGCAGCCACAGGAAACTAATACAGAAGGCTCTGTGTCTGGTTTCATGGTCAAAAAGTAAAATTCCTGATATTCAGACGGAGTGGAGAAAATTCTCCATTTTCTTTTTCTTCTATTTTCTCAATATTTTATACATCATCCCTCAAAATAATACTGTCACAGTGACAGCAGCAGTAACACCAAGACACCCCAGAAGACTAAGTTTAAGGGAGGAAAATGTGTCTCTTTATTTGTAAAAGCTGTGGCCCCAAGAACATAAAATAAATCACCATCGTTTTGTCTCTTTCTCTGTCCTGATGCTTCACCTCAGGCACGTGATCAGTTGTAGGAATTCCGCGGCAGAGGACAGTAACAAATACGAGACTGATGCAAATACTGCAGCAGATTTGAAAGCTGAACTGGATCATAAGAAAACTTGAGGACAGACCTTAATTGGGCTTATTGACCACTAAAAGGAAAATATTTTAAAAAGGAGTTAAATAATCTGCAGAGGCTCATGTCTTAACATTAAAAATGTTTAGGATACTTATCCGATATAATTCCTATCGGATTATGAGGAAATTCTCCCTTCTCATAGGAAAAGAAAAACAAACAAACAAACAAAAAACAAAAAAAATACTGCAACCAAAATTAAACAAATGTTAAAATTACCTGAAAAAACTTGAAAGTGACTATTCATTCCTTTATAATTCTGAATAGCATTCCATTGGGTGTGTGTATATATGTTATATTTTGTGCATATATATACTATATATGCTATATTTTGTTTATCCATTCATCAGTTGATGGACACTTGGGTTTCTTCCATCATTTGACAATTGTGAATACTGCATCTATGAACATCAGCATGCAAATATCTGAGTTCTTGCTTCCAATTTTTTTGAATATATACCTAACAGTGGAATTGCTGGGTCATGTGGTAATTCTACATTTAGTTTTCTGAGGACTGCCAAACTGTCTTCCACATTCTCACCAGGAATGAATGTGATTTTTTAAATTATTTTTTTATTACTCCATATCCTCTCAAACACTTATAATTTTATGGTATTTTTTTAATAGTAGTCATTCTAGTGGGAATGAAATGTTACCTCATTCTGTAGGTTGTGTTTTTATTTTCATGATGAAAACTTTTAATGTACAAGAGGTTTGAATTTTAATGAAGTCCTATTTACCTATTTACTTTTTGTTTACTTGTGCTTTTGGTATACAGTCTAAGAAACCACTATTAAACACAAGGTACTACTTCCTAAGTTTTCTTCTAGTCTAATTTCTTATATCTAAGTAGTTGACACATTTCGAGTTAGTTTTTGTATATTGTATGAGAAAGAGATCATCATTCTTTTGCATATAGATATCCATTTTTCCCAACACCATTTGTTGAAGAGAGAATTATTTTCCAATTGAGCAGACTGGGTTCTGTGGTGGTTTGAAACTGTATGTACCCAAGAAAATTATATTCTTAAAGGTAATTCATTTCTGTGGGTGTAAACATTCTGTAAATAGGGCCTTATGATTAGGCTTCTTCAGTTAAATCATGACCCATGGTAAGTCTTAATCCTCTTACTGGAGTCCTTTCTAAACAGAATGGAGAGGGAGAGAGAGAGAGAGAGAAAAAGAGAGAATGAGAGAGAGAGAGAGAGGCAAGAGGCAAGAAGAAGAAGGAGAAGTCTTTAGGAAGAAAGCATCATCTTGATTTGGACATTTTCGCAGCTTCAAAACTGTAAGCATGTAAGATAATAAATTCCCATCACATTTATTGGTATCTTCTTTAAGCAGCTTACCAAAGTAAAAGAGATCAAAAAGGAATGTGCCATAGTTGTGAAGATTTCTTGGAACTATTTAAAGTCTCCTGAGCATTTTAAACAGAAATAAATTATGGCTCCTAAGAAAAACTAATTGATTCCCTTTGTCTATGTCTGTCCTCATGCCAGTACTATGCTGTTTTTACTACCATAGCTTTATAATAAGTTTTTAAATCAAGAAATATGAATCTTCAAAATGTGTACTTCTTTTTAAAGATTGCTTTAGCTATTCATAGTCCTTAACCTTTCACATAAATTTTATGATTGGATTTTAAATACCTGCAGAAAAACCTGTTCAGACTTTGGTTGAGATCACATTGAATAAGTAAATCTCTTTGGGTAGAATTGATATTTTGACAATATTTAGTAACAATACTATTTAAAAAAAGTCATAACAGACATGCACAGCGCACTTCACCCTTCAACAGCAGAACACACATTTTTTTTCTCCTGCACATGGATCATGCTATAAGACAGATCATACATTAAGTCACAAAACAAGTCTCAAAAAATTCAAAAATATTGAAATTGTACAATGTATTTTCTCCAACCACAGTGGAATGTAGCAAGAAATCAATAACAGAGAGAAAAATGGAAAATTCACGAATATGTGGAAATTAACCATGTACTCTTAATTAATCTCTTTTTCAAAGGAGAAAACCAAATGGAAATTAAGGAATACATTGAAACAAATGGAAATGGAAACATTAAATACAGAATTTATTGGATGCAGCAAAGACAGTGCTGAGGAGAAATTGTAGAGCTCTGAATATTTACATGCAATAAAAAAGATCTCAAATCAGAGATCTAACCTCACAATGGGAGTACCAGGTTAAGGAATAGTAAACAAAATCCAATTGAGAAGAAAGAAGAAAATAACATATTTTAGAATGGAGATAAATTAACTAGAGTAACGATCACTAGAAGAAATGAAACTGAAATTTTATTCCTTGAAAAAAATTAATAAATTTGGAAAACTCTTAGCTAGACTGACAAAGAAAAAAAAACATAGGATATAAATAACTGAAATCCAAAAAGAAAGGGTGGACATTACTACTTACCCCACAGAAATAAAAAGGATTATAAAAGGACACTATGTAGAACTGCAAACCAACAAATTTAATAAACTAGATGAAATAGATAAATTCCTAGAAACATAGAAACCATATACACTGGTTCAAGAAAAAATAACTCTCAATAGACCAATAACAAGTAAAGATATTGAATCAGTAATAATAATGATAATGATAAAAACTTCCAATAGAAAGAAGTCCCAGGACCAGATGACTTCACTGATGAATTTTACTGAATATTCCCAGAATTTTACTAAAAATTCCAATCCAGCTCAAACATTTCCAGATTTAAAGAAGAGAGCAGACTATGCCTCATTCTATGAGGCCAACATCACCCTAATGCAAAACACAGAGACAAGAAAAGGCCAGTAACCCTTATGAATATAGATGTAAAAATCCAGTACAAAATACTATCAGAATGAATCTAATATCATATGAAAATAATAGTACATGATGAACATGTGAAATTTATCTCAGGCATGTAAGGATGGCTTGACATAAGAAGACCATATTAATAGAATGAGGGTAAAAGCTATGTGATCTGATAAACTGACAAGAAAAACTCATTTGGTAAAAATACAGCACCTTTTATTGATTAAAAAGAAACACTTAGGAGCTAAGAATAGAAGAAGACTCCCTCTACATGATAAAGACCACATATGAAAAACTCGCAGCTAAACACACTCTATGGTGAAAGCCTGAAATCTTCCTCTTTAGATCAGAAACTGTCACCTATGTTATTCAACATTGTACTGGAAGTGCTAGCCAGATCACTTAGGCAAGAAAAAGTAATAAAAGGCGTCCAAATTGGAAAAGAAGAGTAAAAACTTTCCTATTTGCAGATGACATAATCTTATATACAAAACAATCTCTGAAAATCTACAGCAAAGCTACTAGAGCCAATCAGTTCAACCCAATAATCAGGTACAATATTGATATGCAAAACCACTTTTTCCATACAACAGTAATGAACTATCTGAAGAAGAAATTAAGAACAAAATTTCATTTACAATAGCAACTAAAAGAGTAAAAGTATTTAAGAATAAAGTTGACCAAGTATGTAAAGGATATATAAATGAAGACTACAAAACAATCCTATAAGAAATCATATAAGACCTCAATAATGGAAGGGCAGCCATTATCATTTTTATTGGTGGTTTGCAACTTGCCTATCCAGTTTTGACAAGCTTGATTTAATTATTAGGCCAAGATAAATTTATATGTAACACTGAGACTGTGCCAGTTTGAAAGGATTTGTACCCTAGAAAAGCCATGTTTTAATCATGATCCAATATTGTGGGAGTAGCCATTTCTTTAATCGTGATTCAATAATGTAAGTTTGAAACTTTAAATAGATTATCTCCATGGAGATGTGACACACTCAATTGTGGGTATTAACTTTTAATTAAATGGAGATGTGATTCCACCATTCTATGTGGGTCTTGATTAGTTTACTGGAATCATTTTTAAGAGGAAACATTTTGGAGAAAGCATGAGAATAATCATGAGATGTCCACTCAGCCAGCGACCTTTGGAGATGAAGAAGGAAAATACCCCCAGGAGAGCTTCATTAAACAAGAAGCCTGGAGAGAAACCTAGCAGACATTGCCATGTTCACGAAGCACCTTTCAAGTTGAGAGGGAAACTGTGAATGTCATCAACTTCCTGGAACTAAGGTATCTTTCTCTGGATGCCTTAGATTGGACATTTCTATATCCTGGCTTTAATTGGGACTTTTTCACAGCCTTAGAAGTGTAAACCTGCAACTTATTAAATCCCCCTTTTAAAAAGCCATTTTGTTTCTGGTATATAGCATTCTACCAACTAGCAAACTAGAACAGAGACTTCCTCTGAACTCTCCTGAAACCAAGATTTCTCATAGAGATCTTGGCTCTTCAATTCAGAGAATCAGCTTATCTTTGGGGTACAAAGACAAGGCTTTTTGAAGTTTGGGTTGGGATCATTCTGGGACACTCACCACTGTATCCTTTACCCAAAATAAAAGTCACATATGAGCATGCTGTGTGGATTCTGGAGAACCTTCAAAAAACTGAACTAGGAAAAACAATACACTGCATACGGTCTTTGTCATATTGTGTGATATTTCAATAGGATGAACTCATAAATCCATCTGCTGAGCCAAGATGATGCAAAAAATATATAACATAATGCATTAGTGAGGCTCTGTAGGGAAACAGAACTGATATATACACAAATATCATAAATATTTATGAAGATAGTAAGACATTTATTATAGAAATTGGCAATTCTGAATTCCTTATAGCAGGCTGCAAGTTGGAAACTAAAATGAAGGTGACATTGAATGCCCCAGGAAAAGCTGGCTGGCTGCATGAGAGATAGGAATTCTTCCTTCTGATTGCTAAAGTCCTCAGTTCTCATTTTAAGGCCTCCAATGATTGAATGGGGACTCTTCTCATTGCTGAAAGCAATCTCCTTTGTTAGGTGTATATATAATGTAATCAGCCATAGATGCAATCAACTGACTAATGTTGTAAATCTATTTATGAAATTATATTTCAGTAACAATCAGGCCAGTGTTTGCTTGACAAATACCTGGACACCATAACCTAGCTAAGTCAATGCATGAAATTATTCAATATCACTTATATTAAAGTTTTTATTTTTTAAAATAATATTTTTAACTCACTCTTTAGCAATCTTATATATAAAATAGACTGCCTCATGCAAAAAATCCATATCCAATATATTTTTATGTATACCTATATGTGTGTTACAAAAGTTTTACATTAACTGAACAATATATTATGTATAATTCCATTTTCATTCCTTTCTCAGGCATACGTACTTTATTGTCCTTTGTATCATTTCCTATTGAATTGTTTTCAGTTATCTTTAAAAATAAGCTGGGTTGAAAGGAAGTATGCCCCCTAAGAAAGCCATGTTTTAATATAAATCCCATTTCATAAAGGTAGAATAATCTCTATTCAATACTGTATGTTTGAAACTGTGATTGGATCATCTCCCTGGTTGATGTGATTTAGTCAAGAGTGGTTGTTAAGCTGGATTAGGTGATGACACATCTCCACCCATTTGAGTGGGTCTTGATTAGTTTCTGAGGTCCTATAAAAGAGGAAACATTTTGGAGAGATAGACTCAGAGAGAGCAGAGAATGCTGCAGCACCACAAAGCAGAGTCATGAAACAGGAAGCCAGGAGAAGATGCTAGCAGATGATGCCATATTTGCCATGTTCCCTTCCAGCTGAGAGAGAAGCCCTGGCTGTGTTTGCCATGTGCCTTCTCACTTGAGAGAGAAACCCTGAACTTCATCAGCCTTCTTGAACCAAGGTATCTTTCCCTGGATACCTTTGATTGTACATTTCTATAGACTTGTTTTAATTGGGAAATTTTCTCAGCCTTAGAACTGTAAACTAGCAAACTCATTAGATTCCCCTTTTTAAAAGCCATTCCATTTCTGGTATATTGCATTCTGGCAGCTAGCAAACTAGAACACATATGGAGCCTACTAAACATGGTTTAGTAAAATGTTGCATATATTTAAATGTTGTTATGTCCAATCTTGTAAACTGACCATGTTTTGGATTGTTGATGCTGCTGGAATGCAGTATACCCAAAATGGATTGACTTTCATAAAGGGGATTTATTACGTTAAAAATTAAACTTCTAAGGTCATGAAAATGTCCAAATTAAGCATTGACAAAAGAATATGTTAATTCAAGAATTCCCAACTGCCTCTGGGGTTTCTCTATCACATGGAAAGTCACATAGCAATATCCATTGGCCCTTCTCTCCAGGGTTGGTTTCTGCAATGGCTCTCATCTCCTGTGCATTCTTCTAGTATCTCCTTGGATATTTACCCTCTCTAAGCAGCTATGAGTCCCTCTTAACTTTCTGGGGAATATTATGAATTTCATCTCTTAGATTAGCATCCTCTGGGGCATTTTCTGTCTCCATACTTCAGCTTTGAGCATTCTCAAAGCTTTCTGCCTTTTATTCTCATCATAGAGGACCCCAATAAAAAGGATTAAGACACAACTTGAATTGGGTGGGTCACATCTCCATGGAAACAATGTAATCAAAAGGTACCATCCACATTGAGTGGGTCATCTCTCTATGGAAACAACCATATCAAAATGTCCCACCCATAATATGTCTGCAGTCCCAAGACTGGATTAGAAGAACAGGTCTTTTCTGGAGAACATAACAGCTTCAAACCAACACATTACACCCACTGAACCCTAAAAAGGCATGTTTCCATATACAAAATGCATGCATTCCATCACAATATCACAAAGCATTAAACAATTTAAGTAACAATACAAATATAATACAACATCAAAAACAGTACAAAGCCTCTTCAAAGCCAGTTACAGGCATGGTTTGTCCTAAAGCAAATTTATCTTTGGCTACAGACCTGTGAAACTCTGCTACCAATATACAAAGAAGGGATGGCATAGGATAAGCATTTCCATTTCCAGAGGGATAAATTGGAAGGAAAACAAAGGTCACCAGACCCAAATAATTCTGAAAACTTGTAGGGCATACTCCATTGGGTTTCAACATCTGAGACTCATTTATATAATCTTGTTTTATCCTCAGGGCTTCAGAGAGTGGCAGTCTCAAACTTTCCAAGGTCTTATGCCATGACCTTGCTATCTGCAAACTAGGGTTAGGGATTCAACATTGGGATCATTGGGGAGACCACTTTGTTTCTCAGCTCCACCCTCCACAAGCATCCAGGAGGTACTGGGACACTCTGTCATCTCTGAGGCATATGTTTAACTCCTTCAGAACAGTGGACTCTTTCCTAGCCCCAGAGAATGTGCTACATATTTTGAAAGCCTAAAGGGACAACACTCTACCCACGCAATGAAATGGAAAGCTTTCCTTCTGTCTCAGGGCAAACTCATGCTCTCCACATGTATGACTTGATCTGCTCTCCTGACCAGAGATTTCCTGGCTGAAGACTTTAGCTTCCATGGTTCTGCTTTTGAAGTAATCTTTCCTTCAGTCTGTCCTTTCCCATCTCTTGTAATCTAGCCTGGGATTTATGCTAGTCATGCAGATTTCACAAAAAATTATTAGTTTGACATGCAGCATACAAGGTCACCACCATCAGAAATAGAACTTTCCACAAATCCTCTGGATAGTTACATTTCCTATCCTGGCATTTTCTGAAATCACTGACTTGTTCCATGTTTGGTTAAATCTTCACATGGGGCGCTATTTTCTGGGGCTCACTTTCTAGAAGCCCAGAATTTTCCAGACCAACAATTTCTGTTTTGTTTGTACCCCAGATTTCAGCTCATATGGTATCCCTTTCCTGTCACATTTTACTATAAGCTCCAAGGAGAAGCAAAGCTACATTTTCCATATTTAGTTTAGAAATCTCTTCAGCTAAATATCCCAGCTCATTACTTTCAAATTCTACCTTCCAATCAACACCAGCACTCAATTTTGCCAAATTCTCTGTGACTTTCAAACTTGCTTTTCACCTCAGTTTGCAATGACACATTCATCATTTCTGTCTAAGGCATCATTAAAAATATCTCTAGAGTCCATACTTCTGCCAACAATCAGTTCAAAGCAGTTCAAGCTTTTTCTATCAAGCATATCACAATTCATCAGAATATTTCTCTTATTAGTTTATAAAGCCACTCCAGCATTTTTGATATTTGGAAATCACAGCACCCCACTTCTCTGGTCCCAAAATCTGATTCAGTTTGCTAATGCTGCTGGAATGCAATATACCAGAAATGTATTTGCTTTTATAAAGGGGATATATTAGGTTACAAATTTACACTTCTAAGGCCATGGAGATGTCCAAATTAAGGCATCAATAAGAAAATACCTTCATTCAAGAATGGCTGCTCTCATTTGGGATTTCCCTGTCATATAGGAAGGCACATGATAACATCTGCTCACCCTTCTCTCCTGTGTTGGTTTCCAAAAAGTCTCTCTCACATCCTGTGCATCCTTCTGGCCTCTCCTCAGGTGTTTTCCATTTCTGTGTATCTGTGTCCTCTCTTAATTTCTTCTGGGCAAACTATGGATTTCATCTATTTGTTTAGCATCTCCTGGAGCCTTTTCTATCTCCAGGCAGTGGCTCTGAGATCTCTCTGTGCTTTCTTTCTTTTATTCTCTTCATAAAGTACTCCAGTAAAAGGATTAAGGCCCAGCTCAAATTGTTTCCATGGAAACAACCTAAAGAAAGGTCCCCAATACAGTAGGTCTGCATCCACAAGATTGATTAGAAGGATATGTTTTTTTTCTGGGGTACATAGTTTCGAAACAACACAGACCACTTAACTATTTCACATATAACTTTTAATGAGTTTTTCTGTTGATTCTCATATTCTAGTTATATAGGTAAATTACCTAAAATTAAAGTTTTTCTCCATTATATAAGATATTTATACAGAATTTTTTCATAAAATATTATTTAAGTAGCTGTTTATTCTCAATTCCTTCAATCCCTTGCTTCCCAATTACTCAAACTTCTGAAATTTTGTTTCTATTGTTCAGAGGATGAATAATTTTCCTGCTGCATTCCAGTAGGCTCTTCTTGACTTCATATCACTGGATCACTTGTGACTATTGATCACTCTTTTCTTGAACCTCATGATTCCATGATGTACTTGTTTCATCACAGCTTTCTTTCATTCTTCTGTGGAAGACTTAGATTTCTCTATTGTTGGTGTCACTCATGTATTGGTTTTCTTTTTCAATGATACTCATCCTCTATATCCATATACGCTAACTAAATTTATGGGTTTACACACAAGATTCAGTGTTCAGTTGTATTCTGAGGCTTTGGGTTATTTCTCCAACTTAATCTCTCCTGAGTGCAAATCTGTAGTTTCATTGCCACAGAATAGGTCTGTATTAGGTAATTAGTGATATCTAGAACCTAACATCTACAAGATTTGATTGTTTATCTTTGCTTAAAATCTGTTTTTCTTTTCTCTGAGATGGTGTCTTGAACTTCCCAGTCATAACCCTAGGAATTAACCTGAGTCCCCCTTCTCTTAATCACTCTCCCTATTTCCCAAATCCATTGCTGAAGTTCTTCTATGGAGTCTTAATATGTCTCACTTTTGGTCTTGTCTCTCTATTCTCACTTCTATATGCTTGCTTTTTCTAGAAACATCTGTCAACTAAATTATAGCAACGTAATTGTTATGCTATCCTTTTAGTCTGTCTTCTTGCCTCTTATTACGTCCTCTTACACATTATACATACTCTGACAGGTGATCTTTTCAAAACAAAATTCTAATCACATAATATTCTATTTAACAACAATCTTCCATGTATTTCCACTGACCTAGGGTTAAATCCAAACTCCTGGATATGGTATGTAATATATAATAGTCATTAGTGTTGTTAAGAAATATTCTAATTTTCTCCCATTGGAGAACATTGTCAAATAATAATCCACCCACTTTAATATTAGGTATTGTCATGTGACTTGCTTTGAACAAAGAGCAGTGAGTATAACTCACATGTATAAATTCTGGGATGATGCTTCAAGAACCGAAAATACAGTTTAGCAAATTTCCTTTATCTTATCAGGTGATAGTAGAAGCAAATGTTGACAATGTTCTTTTGAAGGTGGGCTGCTGAGTGACTTTGATGAGCAATATTCTTCTACATTCACCTTTTAATGAACACCATTCGAAATGCATTCTGAAAAATAACAGCCGGATTAAACCAATGAAATTTGGTGACTTGATTTCTTTTAGTATTAACCTAACTCAGGTCAAGTTGATCAACATGTAATAATTTTATGATCTGGTAATACCTCTTACCTTTATTTACATGGAATATTAAGCTCCAATTATACCCATTCTTACATTTTTCTGATACAGCAAGTTCCGTCTCTTATATCTTGGACTTTCTGCTTGATGTTAACATTGCCCCAAATATTCACATGGTGTAAGCCCTTATTTTGTTAACCATATATACCATTGAGGCCTAAACTTAAGTATTTTCTCACTGAAGGCCTAGGGACCACTCTGTCACATTGTTATCTTGTATCTTCTAATAACATGCACTTATTGCTTTGTATTGTGAAAACTACAAACTCATGGGCAAGTGATATAACATATTCGATATATAATCTGGTAGTCAGCACAGTGTTAGAAAAGTAGTACATGCTTAACCAATCTATACAAATTAAATTGAATTATGTCTGCAGGTATAGATATCACATGCATTCAATGTATTAGTTGTTTAACAATTTCAATGACCTAAACCTCACCATTAAGTGGAGTAGTAGATATATAAGAATGTCTATTCCCATCAAGTGAAGACTACTTCAATAAGATGGTGCCAGTGAGAATTTGTTTAACCCCAAGTCACTGACATTAAATCCTATGTCTTAAGTCATGCATTTCACACAATTGTGTGCATGTGTGTAACCAAGTGAAGCTAGCTGAGTGACTACTGTTCAGGAGGCCATCTGTAATGTAGGAGGATGCAGAAAGGCTGCAACTCACTTCACTTCTCTGTCCATCTTAACCCTGACAGTCCTGTCATAGACAAAAATAGATAATGTTCTGCAAATTAAGAATTCAAAACAGAATATAGCAAAGTTTGGGATGTAGCAATGGTGAATGAAAACAAATATGCATTCTGAGGAGAAAAGAAGAAGAGCAAAAACCCATGGAAATGACATTCAGAAGGATATAGTAGTTCTTGCTTCAGAAAGCATGAGCAATAATATACTTTTCTCTCTTATTTAAGATTTTTCAATATTGATCATTCTTTTTTTGACACAAGTAAATGTTCAAACAAGGATTTCAAGCTCAGAAGTTAATGTATCTGAGGGCGGCTGCCGTGGCTCAGCAGGCAGAGCTCTGACCTGCTGTGCTGGAGGTCTGGAGTTTGATCCCTGATGTCTCCTGCCCATATGCAAATTAAAAAAAAAAAAGTTAATGTATCTGAGAAGGAAACAATCTCTTTGAATCTTTTTTAGACATGAAATCCAATTAGCACCTTTTGACTATTATTTTTTCCTATAATGATAACCACCAAATTTTGGCAGAGCCCTATGTAGAGGTTTTTATTTTATTTTTTTCTGGGAGAAAAATAGAGAGAAAATAGTTGGGGTGGAAGATTTCCCAGTGCCACTTCCAAGAGTCTTGCATGTTATGGAAGCATATAGGAGAACTCACTGTTTCAGTAGCTCTAAATCCTGCCTGCATATTAAAATCACCCAGTGATTTTTTTTAACATGGGCAGGCAACAATCCAGTGAATTTTAAAATAACAATAATATTGGGTTGCACTTCAAGAGATACATCCCAACATACATTTTTTGTGGTAGATACTATTAACTCATTTTTTAAGTGACTATCAGTAAGTTCCATTTTATTATGTCTAATATGAAAGAAATTTCTCCATTATTATCAATTCATATGTAAATTATATTTGCAAGTATAATTTCATATATTCCATAATAAAAACTATCTACAGTAATTTTCTGACATATACTAATGGCATGTAGAACTAGAATTTAATGGATTTGTATGTGTGAGTGTGGCATATTTTGACTGATTACTGACACAGTATAAACTATTGGTTATGTGCTGGTCTGTGGTACTATGGTTTGATGCTATATTCAGATGAAGACATGTGTGAATTTAAAAAATGAGTAATTAATGAATGAAGGTAGTCAAATTATATAATGGGGCAGTGTGATAGGTTTACGTGTCAATTTGGCCAAGTGATAGTACCTGGTTGTTTGGTCAAGCAAGCATGACCTATCTGTTGCTATTAGGAAATTTCCTGGATTTAAATCATCAGTAGGTTGGTTGCCTCTATGGCTGATTACATCTGCAGTTTGCTAAGAGGAATGTCTCCTGCAATGAGTGACACTCAATCTATTCACTTGAAAGCTTTTAAGGAGAAAACAGAAGAAAGAGTCTCTCTCTCCCCTTGAGCCAGCCAGCCTCTCCTAGAGAGTTAATTGAGAACCTTCATTAGAGTTGCCAGCTCATGGCCTACTCTACAGAATTTGAACTCATGCATCCCCATGGTTGCATAAGATACTTTCATAAATTTTATATTCACAGATAATCACTTTTGATTTGGGTGGTAGCAATCTCCAATGTTACAGAACTAAGCTTCTCAACATTTTATCCTCTTGAATTTATGATTGCAATGGTTCATAATCAATGATAAGATCAATTATCCATTCTTTGCTTATTTGGTCATTAGTGGCTGATAAGTATATTACTCTCAAGACAGAGCTTCTGGGGTCAAACGTATTAGCAGACATACATAAATCATCTAAACTTTGATAAATAACCCCACAGTCCCTGTGAACTTTTTCAGTATTTTGATGAATATTGAGGGTACTTAAGATTTTTATTCCATTCACTTGGGCTGAAAACTGGTATGGAACTGAAAATACAAAATGAAAAGATTTTATAATTACATAGTCTAAAATATAATTTTAGCCTTTTCTACTTGGGCAATTTACTTCCTTCTAATGTTTTTTCATATAGATAATGGGAGTTGATATTAGTGACTCAAACTTGTTTGAATTAAAGAAATGGTTAGTTTCACACGATAATCGCCAATTTAATATAAATTTACCTTTTCCATTTTGTTCCTGTAACAATTGTATTTTATTAAATTCAATGTACTAGCACTGAATTTGAAGACATGAAGTAAAGGCCAGAGAAAGAGAGAGCAAAAGGGTACCCTGTGGAAAAGTTATATATCTGTATATAAATACTGCTTCCAATTTTGATCAGTTTACTTATGTAAACTTCTATAATATTGAACATTTTATTTGTTGATTCATATATATTCAGAAATATAATTTTAAAGTAATTGATTGTTCTTTGATAAAAATTCATTTTTAGGAACTTTCATAAATTTTTCTTCTATAATAGATTAATATCTGTATGTGTGGTGTGTGTACTTTAAAGCTTCAATTCTACACTTGAGGAAATTGAAGTATAATTTATTGGCCAATATTGAACAGTGACAAAATAGACACCAGAGATCAAGTATCTCTGTTCCTTCTCTATCTTTTTCACATTAACCTATCCATTTTTCTAGTCAAAGCATGAGTAAAATATCCTGATATTCATAGTTTAAGATGAAACTTTGTTTTGGAATTTTTGCTTTAGCAAACCTAACAGTGAAGGATTTGCTTTAACATAGTAGCACAATACTTGCTTATGAAATTCAATCATTTCTGCATTCAAATTCAAATTATATATCAGCTATGTTCTCAACTTGCTACTTGAATCCCACAAAACAAGTTGGATTATGATAATCATCATATCCAACTTATTCTAAAGACATATAAGATGATTGGTAATCAACTCTGACAAAATTCTGAGAGTAATCCAGGCAACAAGAACAGGTGAAGGACAATTAAAACTCCAGGGTGAATAAGAATGGCAAGTCACATGATTGATGTTTCTTCAGTTTCCTTCTTTTTAAGTATAGCATAGCCAAATTTTATCTGCATGAATAGATTTTAATGCATGTAAGTTTTAATAGTTTTGAGATTGTTTTCCTGTGTAGAAGAGAGCGTGAGTATATTCCTATTAATACCAAAAGTTTTCTTCTTTAAAACATTTTCTGACTTCTAAAAGAGAGGTTCAAAATGCATTCTGATCCATTTTAAATTGTTTGTTTTGTAATGGCAAACCCGATGACATTATGTCTTACAATATTATGTGTGCTAATCTCCTGAGACCTCTCACTTTAATAAGTTATCAACCAACTGGGAGGTGATTTTCATTCTTGACATTCAAAAATCCTACTTCAAAGTAATGTGTTGTCATAATGGGAAGCTTAATTAAAATTGAAATAAAAGAGTAAGAAATTTGTAGAAGCAAAACAGAATCCAAGCAGCATTTTTTATGTGCATACTCTTTAAAACCTAATTCTATTTGTTTTGGGGAGAGTTAGGCTTATGAATTACCAAGTTATTATAAGTATTTCTTGATATTATTTTACAGATATGAATTTCATATTACCAGCTCTGTAGAAATGGAAATTCCAGTAAGTACTTTAAAGTTGTAAATAAAATATATGAGCCAATTGCCTTATAAATATGAGAATGGCCTTTCCAAGTTATGCTATTTTTTAGCAATATTTGCTTAGATGAAGTTAAAAATAGAAGGGATACAGAGTTATTGACGGGATGTTTCCATGGACTTAGGTACTGGCTGAATCAAGTCACCAGGTGGCGACTGTCTCCAGAAAGACCTTCTCAATGTTTACAAAAATATGAATATTTCAGTCTTGGATGCATTCTATCCAAGGTGTTTGCTAGTTCCCTTGTGGGCATATGGTGACTGAATTATGTGTTATTACTTATTTTAAATCATAAACTCTATTGCTATATTTACCTTTCATTCACAGAGAAACAAATATAAAATCTGTATTCCATGACATTATTTTAATCTTGGATTATGCATCTAGAGTTTTTGTGAATTGATATTAACCTATAAATATTAATAAATATTAATAAAATTTTATGATAGAAATATGAACCATAGGCATCTAATTATCACAAAATAGTTATAAAATCTTCATAAATTTTTAGTTTCAAGAATGTAAAGAAGTAAAATAGAAATATTTATTCAGAAAAAATTTCTAAAAAGCTTTTATTTATTTCATCATCTTCCTTTTGGCAATGCTGTACCTTTAATAAACTAGAAAATACATTTATAGTTAATACAGGAAGATATAATAAATTTATTTTAAAAGTTTAATTCAAATTATTGCACTTAAATGATAGTTTCTCCAAGAACAGCCCTGTTTTAACCCCATTTAAATTCGATAGTTTGTGATAGTGTATAAAAACATAAATAAACTGACCTCTTTAAGCAAAAGAAAAGATCTCTTTAAACAACTAGTGATTGATATAGTTATTAAAAATGCAAAAAACAAAGAAGACAGTTCCACATCATTAGCATTGTAGTAATCACTTCTCTCACAAGTTTGGTTAAGGAGGTTACACCTAGAAAGAATAGTATCACTTTAAGTATTGATTTTCAGAATAATAAATAGAACACATTATCAGAGGGAAAACAAACTTCTCAAGAAACCCATAAATCTAATAATCAATGATGGATAAGTATATTTAAGTTTATAATATTAACAGACACAGAATAAGGTAATATGTATTGCATATATAAAAAACAATGAGAATATCAAATAAAATAGAGTATTTTAAGAAGTTTTATTGACATCTTAAAGCCTACATATTTGATGGAAGAAAGTAATTTGGGTCCTTATACTATCTTAAAAGGGCCATCATTTTTAAAATAAAAATTTATATCGACTAGTAGTTTTCAAATGTCCTTGTAAATTCCAGGGCCTCAGCCCTATCCTATGAATCAGAATTGCTGGGGTGGAGCCCAGCAACGTGAGTTAACAAACAAACTAATGCATTCTCAAAATAATAAGTGGATAACATTTGTAAAAAGGCCTGGTATGATATCTTGGACATTTAAAAGCTTAAAGTTAATACCTGTTTTGAATAAGCTATTATTGCATTAATTTGCACTATTCAATCAATATTTAGATATTACTGGTATGTGTCTTCAGTTCCTATGTATCTTTCATTATGCTTAGACTGGTTTTAATATTAAAATTCCTTATCTTTTAATATGCTCTTATAACACTGATGGTTAACAAAATGTTTTTATGTATTTGCTTGCTTAACTTGGTATTAAACAATTTAGGTACCAGGCATGGAACTAGATTCTGAGAATATAGTGATGAAAAATACAAAGTCCTTGTCTTCAGAGAGCCTATATTCCATGAGAGAAATAGACCATGCTACTTTAATGATAGAATAACAATTTCATGATTAAATCTTAATTTTGTCATTGTGAAAGCAAATACCATATGATGAATTGGCATAAACAAAGAGAATTTGCTGCTTCACAGTATTGAAGTGAGGAGAAGTAAAAATCAAGTCATCATCAAGGTGATGCTTTCTCCCAGATGACTGTGACATTCTGGGACCTCTGCCCAAGACCGTTGGTATTTGGCTTTTGTATCACATGGCAATGCACATGGGAGCTTCCCCTGGCTTCTCCCTACTCTTCTGGGTTCCATTGACTTTCCAGTTCTGGCTGTTCCCTCTGGCTTGTTCTCTCTGTGTCCTTCCCCATTAGACCCTCAGTAACAGGATTTAGATCCATCCTGACTCATTCGAGCCATACTTTAACTCAAATAATCTCATCAAAGGATACCATTTACAAAGGGTTCACACTCATGGGATGGTTTAACTTTGAGAACCTTTTTTGGGGGTTACATTGCTCCTTGCCACCACACGCTTTTTGTCCATTTACCTTCCTAAGAGGTTTTCTTAGATTTCCTCAAATATTTGCTACTCTAGATCATGTTATATCTTGGAGAGAAAGTGGACAGAAGATGCTAGTTTTCTAATTTAAAAAAAGAAACTAAAAATTCCCTGAAGCCTTATTTCCCTCTATATATTCTGATATTCTACTCGCTCACCATGGTGGAGGGCTCCTGTCCAGGATGAGGTCTGAGATTTTGTGACTGTGCCTGTGAAAATTTCTGCATGTATTCACTTTGAGGTTGATGTCATTGCTCTGATACTATATGGAATTGAGACCTAGGGCTGCTAAAAGACAAAGGTTACATCTCTGCATGACTTTTAGTCTATTTGCAATTCTCTATATGCTTGGTACTGGATATTTCTCTGAATATGCGTGCCTATTCTAGGTCAGCATTAGTATAATGAGTTTATTGATGTAAAGTATATCTTTTACAATATTAGGTACATAATAATTTATTTGATGAGATTTCCATCTTTGCCTTCTGTAGCTAAAACACATTCAAAACAATAGTTTTTAAATTTATCTATGAAACAATAATAAGAGCTAAAATTATATGCAACTTAAATGCATTTTTTCAATCAATATTTATGTGTCTTATGTCTTTGTCTCAGTGTTGGTACTTCTAGAGTAAAAATGTTGAACACAAACTACATGGTTCTTATTCTCAAGAATCTTATGGTTTAGTTGAAGACGCAGCAGTGAACAAATAAGTAGATAAATAATTACTTATTTTAATAAGTGTTATAGAGTAAAAAAAATTAAAAATAAAACAGAGAAGAGTAAACAGGGCATGTCTCTGCTTATTTGCTGTCCTTCATATTCTATTTTCATACTGTGTTCTAGTTTGCTAGCTGCCAGAATGTAATATACCAGAAGCAGAATAGCTTTTAAAAGGGGGGATTTATTAAGTTGCAAATTTAAATGTTCCAAGGCCATGAAAATGTCCTAATTAAAGCAAGTCAAAAGAAATGCCCATTCTAAGGCATCCAGGGAAATATAAGTTGGTTCAAGAAAGCCAATGAAGCTCAGGGTTTCTCTCTCAACTAGAAAGGCTTGTAGCAAACATGGCAGAGTCTGCTATATTTCCCTTCTGGCTCCTTGTTTTAGAAAGCTCCCCTAGCACTCATTTTCCTTTTTCATTTCCAAAGGTCTCTGACTGCACAGGGTCTGGTAGTTCTCATGGCTATCTCATCATTCTGTCTTGACTCTAAAAGGGGACTCTCTCCAAAGTGTTTCCTCTTTTAAAGGATTTCAGTCAAGGCCCACCTAGAATGGGTGGAGTCACATCTCCCTCTAATACATGGTTAATACCCACAGTTAGGTGAGTCACATCTCTATAGGAACAATCAAAAACCTCCCAGCCAGCAATATTGAATGAGGATTAAAGGACATGGCTTTTCTGGGGTCCACCACAGATTCAAACTGGCACACACTGATTTACACATTTCTGCCCCAGTACTCTTCTGGAGATAAGGTAAATATTACTCTGAAACTGCCCTCCCTGTGCTGCACACATTTCCTGATTTTTCTTTATATTGCCTTTTTTTTTTCAAGCTAAGAACTTTAGAACATTTTGTGCATCTAGGCACATTAGGTATAAATGCTTTTAATCACAGTAATTCCTCTAACTGTTTCTAATCTATATCTAAGTCTCTCATCTGTTGCTATTCTGACACAGCTGTTGCTGGACCAAAAAAAAGAATCTTACATTCTGGTTAAGCTGAACTGAACTCAGAATTTAACTAACATGATCATTGTCTCCCATTTGCATGGTAATGCTCCCCTGACCATAGTTATTTAAACTCAGATTTCTGTGAGGAAAGTGGACTCTTACCTTCCTTCCATGCGTTAGCTGTCATTAGGCTGTTTTAAGAATAAGTTGATGTTCTAGTTTGCTGGCTACCAGAATGTAATATATCAGAAACAGAACCACTTTTAAAAGGGGGACTTTATTAAGTTGTAAGTTTACAGTTCTAAGCCAGTAAAAATGTCCAAATTAAAGCAAGGCTATAGAAAAGTCCAATCTAAGGCATCCAGGGAAAGACACCTTAATTCAAGAAAGCCAATGATGTTCATGGTTTCTCTCTCAACTGGAAAGATAAATGGCAGACATGGCAACATCTGCTAGCTTTATCTTCAGGCTTCTGTTTTCATGAAGCTCCCTGGGGCAATTTCCTTCTTCATCTCCAAAGGTCTCTAGCTGTATGGGCTCTCATGGTTCTTGTGGCTCTCAAATTTTCTCCAAAATACTTCCTCTTTTAAAGGATTCCAATAAACTAAATCAAGACCCACCTGGAATGGGTGAAGTCACACCTCCTTCTAATCAAAGGTTAATACCCCCAATTGGGTGTGTCACATCTTCTGGAGATAACCTTATTAAGTTTCCAGCCTACAGTGCTGAATAGGGATTAAAAGAAACAGCTGCCTCAACAAATGGGCTCAGGATTAAACATGGCTGTTTCAGGGTATGGAATCCTTTCAAACTAGCACATAACACACTCTGGAAACTAAAAAGACATTTTTTTTTTTCCCATATACAAAATACATTCATTCCATCCAAAATCAGAAAGGCTTAAACCATTTCAGTAAAAATACAAATACAATATAAGGTTAAAACCAGCACAAAGTCCCATTGAATTCCGTTATAGGCATGGTCTGCTCTCCAGCAAAATTTTCCTGTAGCTTTGGACTTGTAAACCTCAGAACAAGTTATTTGCTGCCAACATACAAAGGAGAGGCAGTCATAGGATAAATAGCTCCACTTCCATAGTGAAAAATTTGAAGGGGCATAGGGGCCATC
This sequence comes from Myrmecophaga tridactyla, assembly GCA_004026745.1. NCBI lineage: Eukaryota > Metazoa > Chordata > Mammalia > Pilosa > Myrmecophagidae > Myrmecophaga > Myrmecophaga tridactyla. Next base: position 24,595 of record PVIY010024616.1, read on the forward strand.
AGACCCAAGCAGTCTTGAAAACCTGAAGGACAAACTCCATTAGATTTCAAAGTCTGAGAGTCACTTATCTTCAGGTCCTTAGAAGGCAGCAGCCCCACCCTTTCCAAGGGCCTACACAGCTACCTACCTCTTCTGAATGAAACCTTGGGGGATGTTGGGGAGATCATCTTCTTCTTGGTTCCACCCTCTTCAAGCATTCAGGTGCACCTGGGCTCTCTGCCATCTCCTAGGCACACACTCAACCCCTCTATGTGGTGGCAGCCAGGCTTTCCCCAATCTCCAAAGAATTTGCTCCATTCTCTCCAAGAGCTGAAGTGTCATAACTCTTCCACTGAAGTGAGTTGGAAGGTCCACCCTCTGTTTCAAGGGCAAACACACCCTCTCCACATATGCTTGAGTGGGTCTACTCACCTGGCCCATGGTTTCTTGACTTCAGACCTTAGATTTCATAGTTCTGCCTCTGAAGTTATTTTACCTTCGCTGTGTACCTTCTCTATCCCTCTTAGTCCAGACTGGCAGTGGTTCTCTTTAAACAGATCCTGCAACACTCTTGTCAGCTTTCTATGCAGTAGCCTTGGATCACACCCATTAGACATAAGAAGTTTCCAGAAATCCCGTGTGAATAATTCTATGTCCAATCCTGGCTTTCTCTAAAATGGCTGACTGGCTCCACATTTGGATAAATCTTCACATGGGGCGCTATTCTCTGGAGTCTCCCTTCCTGGAAGACCCAAATTTTCCAGAACATCAAGTTCTGGTTTCTTTGTACCCAAGAATTTAGTTCTCAGCTTATCTCTTTCCTGTCACATTTTGCTGTAAACTGCAAGGAAAACCAGGCTGCACTTCCTACATTTAATTTGGAAGTCTCTTATGCTAAATATCCACATTCATGGCTTTTAAAATCTGCCATCCAGGCAAAGCCACTCATTAATTTTACGAGATTTTCTGCCATTTTAAAACAAGGATGACTTCCCTTCCAGTTTGGAATAACACACACCTCATTTCTGTCTAGAGCCTCATCAAAAGTATCTTTAGAGTCCACATTTCTGCGAACAATCCCTTCAAAGCATTTAAGACCTTCTCTATCAAGCTCCTAATGACTCCTCCAAAATCATCCCCTTATTCCTTTAAAAGCCTGTTCTAAATTGTTTGGTATTTGCAAACCGCAGCAGCACCCACTTCTCTGGTACCAAAATCTGTTCTAGTTTGTTAGGTGCCAGAATGCAATATATAATAAATGGGATGGCTTTAAAAAGGGGGAATTTATTAAGTTGCAAGTTTACAGTTCTAAGCCTGTGAAAATGTCCAAATTAAAGCAAAGCTATAGAAAATTCCAATCTAATGCATCCGGGGGTTGGGGGTAAAAAAAAAAAAAAAAAACCTCAGTTCAAGAAGGCTGTTGATGTTCAGCATCTCTCTCAACTGAAAATATACTAGCTAGCTTTCTCTTCAGGGTTCTTATTTAATGCAGCTCCCCTGGGATGTTTTCCTTCTTCATCTCCAAAGGTCTCTGGTTGTAGGGGCTCTCATGGTTCTCATGGCTCTTACGCTGTCTCTAAAATGTTTCTCCTTTTTAAGGATTCCAGTAAACTAATTAAGGCCCACCTAGAATAGGTGGAGTCACATCTCCTTCTAATCGAAGATTGATACCCAAATTGGGTGTGCCACATCTCCCTGGAGATGATCTAATTAAATTTCCAACCTACAGTGCTGAATAGGGATTAAAAGAAACAGCTGCCTGAACAAGATGGATCAGGATTAAAACATGGCTTTCCTATGGTACATAATCCTTCAAATCAGCACGGTTGGCTTTCAGTCAGGAAAATTTGACAAAGTAGGTATATTTCTGCTAAACTTCAAAACCATTGAAGCTGTTCCTGTCAAAAGCAAACTGCCTTCCACTAAATATTTGCCCACTTTATACCCATGTAAGTTTCTGCTCTTCATTGTGAAGATTTAAAATAATTTTCAGTTAGAGAAATTTTCATAAACTTGAATTTTCTGCATTTCTTTGTGTCACCCCATTACCTAAAATTTTCCTCTCAATATTTATTCCTAATTGTCATTAATGCCTTTTTCTTCAATATTCACTCTTCTATCTTTGATTTGCATTTGGTTTAATATTACTATTTACCAATTTAAAAGATTCAAAATAAGAAATAGTTTATTATATCATAAATTCAGTTTGTATGCATTGAAAAATATTAATTTCAAGAATATTCTATTTTAAAAGACCAGAGAAACATTTCCTCAAAAAATTAAAAGTGACTGGTAGTTAAGATTAATAATATTGACGTTTGAGGATATAAAGTGTATTGGTCAAATTAAAGGAATAAAAATAAAATTATTTGTAGATGGGATGAAGGTTTTAAAGGATAGGACCATACCAGACACACCTTTGAAATAGTGCAGTATAATAATTATTAAATTTTCTCCAATGACATAAAACACATACACATTCATTAATTGATACCACAGATAACTATAAACGGATATGACATGCCATGAATCAATATAACACTTTAGTTATAAAACATTAATATGTTTATTTGACTCCCTTTAGAAAGAAAAAAATACTTCATAATTTTAAAAAAAACAAGATTAGAAACTATAAGAAAATATTGAGGTGGAACAACAAATTATTTTTAAATATTAGTGCTTTTATAGTTATTTATTACACTGATTTTAGATTAAAATTAACTTTTGCGTTTTGGACCCTATCCAAAGAATCAATAATCAGAAATTTAGAAGGGAAATATATTACTTAAGAAAAGAGAAAACAACAACAACAACAAAACAGACTATGGAGAAATAAGTGAATCACACCCTGATGAGTGTGAGAAAGATGGAGAAATAGAGAATGGGAGGGAAAGAGAAAGAAAAGGAGTCTGTGGAAATTAAATTGATAAAAATTAATTGATACAAATAATTAATCAGACAGAAATCCACAATGCTTTTTATTCTTTTAACACCACAATTGTGGGAACCCAAAACAATAGTATGAAAAGTTTGGTAAAGGACGGGCCACAGTGGCTCAGGAGGCAGAGTTCTCACCTGCCATGCTGGAGACCCGTGTTCGAAAAAAAAACGTTTGGTAAATCATTTGTTTTAAACTTTGTAAATACATATTTTCTGTTAAAGAAGTTATAAATATACAGAAGAATCATAGAAAATGCAGTTCCCATACCCCCACTAATAACTTACATTAATGTGGCATATTCATTACAATAGATGAAATAATAATAATACAAATATACTATTAACTATAGTCCATAGTTTCCATTAGGGTTAAATATTTGTGTTGTGCAGTTTTAGATATTTCTTTCAAAATTTATATTCTAGTAGCATATATATAACCTATAATTTTCAGTTTTAAGCACATTCAAATGTACTCTTCAGTGGTGTTAATTACATTCAGAATGTTGTTCTATCATCACCATCATCTATTATCAAAACTTTCCCATCACCCCAAACACAAATTTTGTACCTATTAAGCATTATCTCCCTGTTCCTTACCCTATCCTAGCCCCTGGTAACCTGAATTCTACTTTCACACCCTTTGAATTGGCTTATTCTAATTTTTCACATCAGTGAGATGATACAATATATGTCCTTTTGTTTCTGGCCTATTTCATTAAACATAATGTCTCAGGGCTCATCCATGTTTTTGCATGTATCTGAACTTCATTCTTTTTTACAGCAAAATAGCATTCCATTACATGTGTGTTGGTTTGGAACTGGATGTTCCCCAGAAATCATGTTCTCAGCTCTAATCCATTCCTATGGATATTAACCTGTTGGAAGTAGGACCTTTTGAGAAGTCACAATTTTAGGCATGCCCCACCTCATTAATGATGGGTTTTAAGACTACTATTGGAGTACTTTATAAATGGAATGAATACAGAGAGAGAGAAGGAAAGCCATGGAAGCAAGAAGCTGAAATCAGAAAAAAAAAAAAATCAGAAGAGAAGGGAGAGATCAGCAGACACTGGCCATATGCCTTGCCATATGACTGAGGAACCAAGGACTGCTGGCAGCCAGTCTTCAGTTAAAAAACATCACCTTCATGAGGTCTTGCTTTGGGTATTTTCCCAGACACTAACCAGAAGCGAATTTCCATTGCTTAATCTGAACCATTTCATGGTAACTGTGTTCAGCAGCCTAGCAAACTAAAACAGATTTTGGTGGTGCTATTGCAATACCAAAAGTGTGGAAAAAAATTTAGAATTGTGCTGGGTAGGAACTGGAAGAGTTGTTAGGTGCTTGATGGAAGAGGTCTAGATTGCTTTGAAGAGCTGAAAACTGAACTGGACCCCAAGAAACCAGAAACTGATGTTTTTTGAAACATCTGAGCATCCCAGATGTGAGTCTCTAGATAACAATGCTTCATGTGAGGGTTTAAATGAACATGGATCATGTCAGCATTTCAGTGCAAGTGAGGATGGAGGTATAGTTATCCGTGAAGGACCTGTGGAAAGTCTTATTCTATGAGGATTATAACCCTGAGTACTACAGAAAAACTGTGAAGCTTTTTGCTAGATTTGAATGAACAGAACCATGGCCCACCTGGACTAAAAGGGACAGAAAAGGGATTTGCTGAAGAAAAATCACTTCAAAGGCAGAACCATGGAAACAGATCTAGACAGAAGACATCTTTTTGGGCCAGACCAACCATGTGCGAGGAAAGAGTGAGCAGGCCTCTGCATTTAGAGAGGGTAGGCCTTCTACCCTGTTGTTCAGGGAAAGTGCTACCACCTCAGTTCTGTTAGATGCCTATGGGGTTTTGGAGAGTCAGGCCACCACCCCAGTGCTTGACAAGTGTGGAGCCTAGAGTCTAGCTATGATCCCAGTGCTTGACGTGTGTGGAGCCTAAAGCATGGCCACCATCCTGATGCATGAAGGATGCATGAAGGTTGGAGCTTTCACCCCAGTTTTCAGGGTGAGTATGGCCACTGCATAAGCACTTGAAAGCATTGGGCCTGATGTTCCATCAGTCCTGGAGTACAAAACATTGGAACTTAAAATCTAAAGGAGTGTGCTTGCTGTGTAGGGTTTCAGAATTGTTTGGGACCCATAACCCATTGTTTTATTTCCAATTTCTCCCTCTGGGAATGGGAAGATTTATCCTATGCATGTCTCTTTTTTGCATGTTGGAAGAAAAAACTTGTTCTCTAGGTTTCACAGGACCACACAGAGAGGAGAATTGTGTCCCAGAACAGACCACACCCATAATGGATTTTGATAAGGTTTTGCATTAAACATTTTTTCTTAAATGACCTAAGCCTTTTGGGATATTTTGATGGAACAAATGTTATTGCATATGGAAAATATGTCCTTTTGGGGTTCAGAACATGTTGTGTGGTGGGTTTGGATTCACCCCAGAAAAGCATGTTCTTAAGTCTAATCTATTCCTGTTTAACCATGTTCTTAAACCTAATAAATTTTTGTTGGTTTCTTTTGTTGTTGTTACACCTATTATAAGTAGGAATTTTTTTAGCTGTTACTTCAGTTAAGTCATGGCCTACCTCATTCAGGATGAGTACCAGAATTCTTTATAAACATAATGAATGCATGGAGAGAGAGTAAATGATAGAGAAGTAAGATGCTGAATTCAATGAAACCAGGAAGAGGAGAGACGAGTATACATCACCATGTGCCTTGCCGTGTGGCAGAGGATCCAAGGTTGCCAGTAGTCAATGTTTGGGAAGAAAACATCTCCTTGATGATGCTTTGATTTGGACATTTTTCCAGACTTTAAATGGAAGTGAAAATATTCCCATTGCTGAAGCTGAACTTTTTCATGATATTGCTTTCAGCAGCCTCAGAAATTAAAACTGTATATATGTACCACATTTTGTTTATCCTTTCACTGATTGGTGGACATGAATATTGCTTCCATCTTTTGGCAATTGTGGATAATGATCCTATGAACATTGGATATATATTTATATATACCTAAAAATGGAATCACCAAGAATATAGTAATTCTATACACAACTTTCTAAGAAATGACTAAATCTTTCACAGTGGTTGTACCATTTTATTTTCCCAACAATGAATAGGTGTTCCTTTTCCTCCACATATATTCCAACAATTGTAATTTTCCATTATTTTTAATAACATTCATTCTAGTGATGTGAAATGTTATTCACGGTTTTGATTTGCAATTCCCTAATGGTTAATGAGTGCATATTCATGTGCTTTTAGGCTGTGCATCTTCTCTGGAGACATGTCTATTCAAGTGTTTGCCCACTTTGTCAATTGACTTGTCTGTTTGTTTTGGAGGTTTTGAATTTCTTCATATTTTGAATATTAAACCTTGAATTGATATGTGAGTTCCAAATATTTTCTCCCATTTTGTGGTTGAATTTTTACTTTCATGATGAAGTTCTTTGACATACAAAGGTTTTTGGTTTTTTTTTTAATTTTGATGAGGTCCCATTTGTCTGTTATTCATTCCTATATCCTCTATCCCTCATCTTTTCATTGTACTTGTTGCAAATTATATCTTTATATATTGTTTGTCCAAAACCATATAATTATCTTTCATTTATATGCATTTGCATTTTGAAACCTGTAAGAATAAAAACAAGGAGTCACACATTAAAAATTGCAACATCATAGAATAGTACTGACATTTTAATTGCTAATATGGTTATTTTGCTGGTTCGAAAGGATTCATGTACCCTAGAAAATCCATGTTTTAATCCTGACCCAATCTTATGGGATCATCCTTTTTTTTTTAATCCCTATCCAACATCATAGGTTGTAAACTTGATTAGATTATCTTCACAGAGATGTGGCACATCCAGTTATGGGTATTAACTTGATTAGATGGAGATGTGAGTCCACCCATCCCAGGTCTTGATTACTTGGTTACTTTAATGGAATCCTTAAAAAAGGGATGCATTTTGGAAAAAGCATCAGAAGGAAAAGATAGACACTAAACAGAGAGCCTACAGCATCAGAGACTTTTAAGAGACCAGAGACCTTTGGAGATGAAGAAGGAATATGCCCCTAGCAGAGTTTCATGAAACAAGAAGTCTGGAGTGAAAGCTAGCAGACCTTGCCATGCTTGCCACATGCCTTTCCAGTTGAAAGAGAAACCCTGAACTTCATCAGCCTTCTGGAACCAGGGTATCTTCCCTGGATTCCTTAGAGTGGACATTTCTATATCCTTGCCTTAATTTGGACATTTTCACAGTCTTAGAACCTTTTGAAAAGCCATTCAATTTCTGGTATATTGTATTCCAGAGCTAGCAACTGGAACAGAAATTAGTACCAGAGAAATGGGATGCTTCTGCAGTTTGCAAATACTAAACATGTTGGAACAGCTTTTTAAATGGATAAGGGGAAGATTCTGGAGGTGTTGTAAGAAGCTTGACAGAGAAGGCCTAGAATACTTTGAACAGACTTTTGGTAGAAATGTGGACTCTAATGATACCTCTGACCAAACTCTAGACAGAGATGAGGCACATGTTATTGCAAACTGGAAGGAAGGTGATCCTTGTTTCAAAATGGCAGTTAATTTGGCAAAATTGATTAGTGACTTTGGCTGGAAGGCAGATTTTAAAAACCATGAACTTGGATACTTAGCAGAAGAGATTTCCAAGTCAAATGTGGAAAATGCAGCCTGGTTTTTCCTTGCAGCTTATACCAAAATGTGACAGGGGAAGAATAAGCTGAGAACTGAACTCTTGGGTACAAAGAAACCAGAAATTGATGTTCTGGGAAACTTTGGGCCTCCAGGAAGGGAGACCCCAGAGAATAGTGCCCCATGTGGCACTATTTATCCAAATGTGGAACCAGTCAGCCATTTTAGAGAAAGTCAGGATTGGACATAGAGTTATCCAGGAAGGATTGTGGAAACTCCTTATGTTTGAATGGCACTATCTGAGGCTTCTGCATAGAAAGACAATGAGAGTGTTGTGGAATCTGTATAAAGAGAACCACTGCCAATTGGGACTGAGAGGGACAGAGTAGGGAAACATTGGGGTAAAAATAACTTCAGAGGCAAAACCATGGAGGCTGGGGTCTGAAGTCAAGAAACCTTGGGCCAAGAGAGTGGACCCACCCAAGCATGTGGAGAGGGTGAGTTTGCCCTGAAAGCAGACGATGGGCCTTCCATCTCATTGCAGTGGAAGAATGTTGCTGCCACAGGCCTTGGAGAGTGTGGAGAACATTCCTTGGGAATTGGGGAGACCCTGCCTGCCACCATATGAAGGGGTTGAGTGTGTGCCCTGGAAATGGCAGAGAACCTGGGTGCAGCTCCAATGTTTGGAGAGAGTTAAGTTGAGAAAAATATGTTCTCCCCAATGTCCACCAAGGTTGCCTTCTCAGAGAGGCAGGCCACCACTTTGGCCCTTGGAAAAGGTGGGACTGCCATTTTCTAATGCCCTGAAGATAAATGACTCTCAGACTTTGAAATCTAATGGAGTTTGCTCTGCAGGTTTTCACAACTGTTTGTTTCCAGTGACCCCTGTGTTCTTCCAATTCCTACTTATGGAAATAGGTATATGTTTCCTATGACTGCCCCTCCTTTGTATGTAGGCAGTAAATAACTTGTCTGAGATTTATTCCTTAGAAAAGTTCATGCCTGTAATTGACTTTGATGAAATCTTGTACTGGTTTTAAAACACATATTTTTCCCATGTGCAAAATACATTCATTCCATCACAATATCAGAAATCCTTAAAGTATTTCAGTAACAATACAAATACAATACAAGGTTAAACCAGTACAAGGTTAATCTGCCAAAAGGTAATTAATACATGAATAATTTCATGTGTATAGTTTTCCAAAATGCAAAAATTATTTATTTCTATAAAAATATTTTGGTAATGGCAAACATAATTTATTTGGAAAATAGATATGTGATGTGCCATTTAATAATTCCAATACATGGAATTTTTAGCATGGAAACATTAAATAATTGAGCAAAATGCTCTCCTGAGTAAGAGAAATCCAACTTACCAGATATTTGAAATTCACAGTTTTACAGATTTCTGCTAAAATTAAAAAGGAAAAAAAGTGATTTATGGCACAGAGATTTGTTCCAAAATCCTTGATGAGATAGTGAGATAACCATAACTGGAATCATTCTGTCTGAAACTACATGGCTATTTCTTGTGTATGTTGTACTTCAAAGTTCATCATTTCATAACATTTTACTTGACTGTTTTTCTAAAGTTTGCTGAATGGTGAATTGAATATGGCATAAGCTAAGTGTGTGGGCATGACTAGAATTCAGTTTATGAATGGTGGGTAATGAAAACAGTAATATAGGATAGTGCTAAAAATACAGCATTGACTATTTTAGAGAGTCTAGAAAATATCAAATGCACCATAGGTGAAAATGTTCATGCAATCTTTTCTAATAATGTCTCAGAAATGACTTATTAGGAAAGAAACTGCATACTCGGGATAATTGATGAGAATATAAGCACTGCATTTCTTTGTCAAAGATGAACTTATGTGGGAAATTTCTTTCCTAATTTGATTCATCTCACTGAAAACTGTAAACTTTTGAAACTATCCTAGGAAGCTATAGTCAGAAGAATGAGAGTAAAAAATTACATTCAAGGGCATAAAATATACATTCAAGGGCAGAATTTAGGGAAAGAAAATAATTTATGGATGTTCTAGTTTGCTAGCTGCCAGAATGCAATATACCACAAATGGCATGCCTTTTAAAAAGGGGAATTTAATAAGTTGCAAGTTTACAGTTTTAAGGCCAAGAAAATGTCCCAATTAAAACAAGTCTTTAGAAATTTCCAATCTAAGGCATCCAGGGAAAGATACCTTGGTTCAAAAAAGGCCGATGAAGTTCAGGGTTTCTCTCTGAAGTGGAAAGGTACATGGTGAATTTTGCCTCATTTGCTGGTTTCCTCTCTAGCTCTCCAGGAGGCGGTTTCCTTCTTCATCTCCAAAAGTCGCTGACTGGTGGACTCTTTGTTTTGTGGTTCTGTGACATTCTGTCATCCTTCCCTGCTCTTTCAGAACCTTGTGTCTTTCTCTCTTGTTCTCTAGCTTTCTCTAAAGTGTTTCTTCTTTTAAAGAATTCCAGTAAAACCATCAAGACCCACATAGAATGGGTGGAGATACGTCTCCACCTAATCAAGTTTAATACTCACACTTGATTAAGTCACATCTCCATGGAGATAAGCTAATTAAAGTTTCCAACATACAGTACCAAATAGGGATTAGAAGAAACCACGCTTCCACAAGGTTGATCAGGATTAAAACATGTCTTTTCTAGGGTACATAAACCTTTTCAAACCAGCACAATGGGAAGCAAAGGAAAGGTCTTAGGTTTTTGTGTTATGTAGTGGTGACTTGGGAAAGGTGAGAGCGCTGACAAGCTAAAAATTGTACTGCCTTTTAGCTAAATAGATTTGCAGCAATTACCTGTGGTATGACTGCTTCTACTATCATCGGTTTGACCTATTATTTATTAATGTTTTCTTATTTTTAATGACATTCTTAAATTTAGTAGAAAGTAGCATAAAACTATGCTTGGCAAATGTTTACTATCTAGAGAAGAAAAGCATATCATCTTTACTTCTGGCTTTCATACTAAATAAAAAACTAAACTCAGAGTAAATGTTGAGAGAATTATTGTTTAATTTAATCATTTCATTTTCCCTGATATGTTCCTGCTCACCTTGTAAAGTTTATGTGTATTATTTCTTGCTTCATGAGTTTTAACATAACATTCACTTTACTTATATTTTAATTTCATGCTGTTTTTTCCCATGAACTCTCTTTGAATTTTACATAATCAGAGTGAAGAGGATTACAAGCTACAACAGACTTTTCAAAATTGATTTAATTTTCTAATTTTTGGATTACTCTGTGAATTAAGAACTTTTTCTTATTAGGTACAAAAACAAACCAAAAATAAATAAATAAACACATAAATTAGGATTGTTAACTAATCCTAACAGGATGGCAGTGGAGATAAGGAGAGTGTATTTGAACATAGAATACATTTATCTTATACATTAACATTTATAAGTTGTTTAGTACAAGGTCAATCATCAGTACAATGAGGGTATACAGAAAACTATGACTAATGACTTCAGATTTATTTAACCTCAGCATCTTATATTCAATTCAAAATCAATTGAATACTTTCAGTTTAGTTTACCATTGTCTGAAAAACATCATTTACAAATATTTATTATAGCTTATAACAATTTTTTGTGATAAATCATGTACGTATATACTTAAAATAATCTCACACTTCCATGCTTATTTGTGTCACTAAGTTAAGTCACCATTCCAAGTTTGAAAATGGTCACCATTTATTCTTCCTCAAGGCATTGACAGAGGGCAGAGCATGCTGAACGCAAGTTTTAGGATATTATACATTTAATGTTGTTAGTTTTTCTTCCTCTGAGCTGGAAATCTGCCCATTCACCTCAGACTCCACTAATCCAGTTTCACTCACACGCGACTTTTACTGAGATGGGACCTTCTATTACCTGGATAGCCAACATGCCGCACTGTATGGCCAAATTTATCTCACTCACATCATTAGAATATCAGAAAATAGCCAGACTGGAGCTACCATGTTATTAAATATTTAAGAAAAAAGGAATTAATGTAGTTTATAACTCCTCTCCCTCATTTTTCTTTCTATAAGCAATCATGTAAAAGCACCTCTTTGTAAGCTAACCAATGAACTTTCATTTAAGTATGTAAGCTGTGGAAATTATTATTCCCTAAATTGATACTTTAATTGATGCTAACTGGCCTTTATGTTGTCCCTCAGGACTTGGCCCCAGATCCGCATCACTAAGTACATTCTTTCCCTGGATGATAACACCATGACTTCTATACTATAAATTTGATAAGCTGGAAATCCTGCATTTACATACCTGGGCCCAAATTTCTCATAAGCCCAAACTTATATATTACACTGCTTATTTCTCCGAGTCATAGACATACTGCGCTAAGTCTGCCTGCTTATACCTTCTATGCCTGTTGTGTTTCTTCTCTCCCTGCTCGGTTCTCTCCTAGCTCTGTGAATAATGATATCGCTGTCTGCATAATCAGCAAGGCTAAAAATCTAGGAGGAATCCATACTCTACTTTTTTACCACTAATTTAATTTATGAAAAAGTTTTTTTTATCCTGCCTTCAAATATATATTCTAGAATCTCCCCCCTCTTCACTAGCCCCAACTATTCTCAAACTCTCCATTACAGCATACACACATGCCTCTCATATACTTACATCTTGACCAGCTTCCAATTATGACCTCCCCCTTGTGAAGGTCACTGTAGATATATGACTCTGAATATCACTAGAAAATGACATTTTCTTTTATATTAGGTCTTTCTGTTTCTTTGAATTGAAAATTACTTTTAATCCATTCCTTTTAGGCTTACTAATCTTTCCTACATTATTTTTAATACCTCCAGTCTAATAGGGTTTTTCTTGAACTCCTTGTCCCATTATTACTGCTGAATCATTGTATATTTCCTTTTTAGCTCTAATCACATTTATTGATTTTTTCTTTCCATTTTCAATATACTCCATCATCAAAATTTGATGATGACATACTTGTACATTAATGCAAAGCATGGAGCTGAAATTTAAAGAGCTTCAATAAATATAAGGCAATAAAACAGTTAAGAAGATCATATTATTTTTCTGAATACGTTTAAAGTTTTTATAAAACTGTATGGTGCAGATTGGTTTATGATCAAAAGCGAAGTCTCCTTTCTCAAATCTCTCTCTCTTAATCTAATCCCCATAGGCAAGTACTTTTAATCCTTCCAATTTTTGTTCCATTTCTCTAAATTATAGGTTTGCTATGACTGTTATTTAATATATCAGTATTAGATATTAACAACTTCCTGCAATAGTAAATCAAAGGGCTACCTTTTGAAACCTTTCATCCTCATTCTTCATTCCCAGACTTCTCTTACTGCAGTTTCATTACTAAAATGGTTAATATCATTTATTGACTTAGCTAGATAATGGTGGCCAGTTTAGTTAAGCAAGCACCAGCCTACTTGTTACTCTGAGGATATTTTGTAGATGCATTTAAATCATTAGGCATTTTATGGCATCTATAATAAAAAAGGAGGTTGCCCTCAGCCATGAGAATAGTTTCCTAATTCAATAAGCTAAAGGTCTTAAAGTAAGAACTGAGAATTTTAGCAGTCA
>PVIY010024617.1:0-36091 GCA_004026745.1 Myrmecophaga tridactyla
AAGCACCTGTACACAGAAAACTACATAACATTGCTAAAAGAAATCAAAGATCTAAATAGGTGGGAAAATAATTCCCTGCTCATGGATAGGAAGGTTAAATACAATTAAGATGTCAAATCTATGCCAGTCATTCTACAGATTCAGTGAAGTACCCATCACAATTCCAAAAACCTATTTGAAGAGTTGGAATGGCTAGTGACCAAATTCATTGGGAATCTCCCAATAGCTAAAAGCAACCTAAAAAAGAAGAAGAAAGTGGGATAATTAACACTTCCTCATTTTAAAACTTATTATAAAGCCACACAGTGGTCAAAACAGCATGGTACTGGCACAAAGATAGAAGTATTGACCAATGGAATGGAAGCAAGAGTGCAGAAATAGACCAAATCTATGGTCAACTGATTTTTGACAAGGCCCTCAAATCTGCTGAACTTGGGCAAAATAGTCCTTTCAATAAATGGCCATGGGAGAACTGGATATCAATAGCCAAATGAATGAAAGAGGACTCTTACCTTACACACTACACGAAAAGTATCTCAAAGTGGATGAAACACCTAAATATAAGAACTAGCACCATAAAGCTTCTAGTAGAAAATGTAAGGAAACATCCTCAAACTCTGTTAATAGGAGGCAGCTTCCAAACTTTACACCCAAAGCATAAGCAGCAAAAGACAAAATAGATAAATGGGAATGCCTCAAAATCCAATGCTTCTGCATCTCAAAAGTCTTTGTCAAGAAGGTAAAGAGGTAGCCAACTCAATGGGAGAAAATATTTGGAAATCACACATCAGACAAAAGTTTGATATCCTGTAGACATAAAGAAATCATACAACTCAACAACAAAAGTACAAACAGCCCAATTATAAAATGGGCCAAAGATATGATTAGGCATTTTTTTCTGAAGAGCAAATATGATGGTTCAAAATCACATAAAATAGGCAGTTCAATGGTGGCTCAGTGGCAGAATTCTTGCCAGCCATTCTGGAGTCCAGCTTTGATTCCTGCGGCCTACCCAAGACAAAAAAAAAAAAAGTGCATGAAGAGATTCTCCTTTTCATTAGCTATAGAGAAAATTCAGATCAAGACTACAATGAGATACTACCTCTCACCTATAAGAATGGCTGCTATTAAACCAACAGGAAACTGTAAATGGAGAGGATCTAGAGAAATTGGGACACTTAGGCACTGCTGGTGGGAATATATAATGGTACATCTGCTATGGAAGACAGTTTGGTGGTTCCTTAGTAAACTAAGTTGCCCCATGACCCAGCAATAGCAGTACTTGGTATAGACTCAGAATAGCTGAAAGCAGTGACAAAAACAGATATTTGCACACTGATGTTCAAAGCAGCATTATTCATAATCATCAAAAGATGGGAATAATCCAAATGCCCATTAACAAATGGGTGGGTTAACAAAATGTGATATATATATGATAGAATATTATGCAGCAGTATGACAAAATGATGTCCTGAAGCACATGACAAGATGGATGAACCTTGAGGATGTAATGCTGAGTGAATTGAGGGAGACACAAAAGGATAGATACTGTATGACTCCACTTTTATGACCATGGTAAAGGTGAAATTGGAGCCATATAAAACAGAATACAGGGGTCTTCGAGATGTAGAGAAGCTAGAGGTGGATGAACGGTTAGCCAATGACATTGAACTCAAATGTAAGGGAATAGGTAGAAGTGAACGTGGTTCTCTAGTGGGTTTATAAGTAATATTACCATATTGAAGGTAAACATGATTGAATGGGGTTGTTTAGATGTATGTGTCCCATTGACTAGCACTTGAAATATAAATAAGATCTTGCAAGAGCTACTTAAAGGTATGATTCGTGTATAAAGAGTTTTTAAGTCTAGGGTACAGGGGGAAACTGCTATTGCATCCTATGGGCTATGTTTAATAGGAAAACATCAGCAATACCACAGCAACAATAGGGGTGCCACCACAATACCACCACAACAAAAATGTGGGGAGGGACAAGAGTTAAGGGGAGGTTTAGATCTCCTATTTGGTGAGGGTGTGTTTATTGGTTATCTTTCTCATGGGAAAAGTGAAA
The DNA here is from genome assembly GCA_004026745.1 of Myrmecophaga tridactyla. NCBI lineage: Eukaryota > Metazoa > Chordata > Mammalia > Pilosa > Myrmecophagidae > Myrmecophaga > Myrmecophaga tridactyla. Next base: position 2,071 of record PVIY010024617.1, read on the forward strand.
TTATCTAAAATTAAGAGTGTTGGACTGTGGACTTTGGGCATTATACAGGATGCCTAATGAATGCAAGTGGCTGAAGGATGCACTGACTGAGAATTTGATTGGCGAATGATGGTGTATACTTATAATCAAATATTGTGCTACTACAAAAAGGAATGAAGTTGTGAGGCATGCAATAATGTGAAGTAGCATGTGGGACATTTGCTTTATTGTATGGTCTTTTAGAAAATGCTTAGAAGAAAACAGAAGCCTAGATTGCAAGCTCTTATAGCAGACACACTTAGTCTGGAGAGGGGTAATTATTATTTCTGGATTTTAAGAGGCTGTTTTATATACATATAATCTGATATTTAGAGATAAGAATGAACCCAATCAGATCAGGATTAAGGCAATTCAGAACACAGAAGTAAGAAAGACATTTCTGTATTTCAGAACTGCACCTATTCTTTGAGGCCAAAGGAAGAAAGGACTATTTTATCTGGAACCTAATTTTTGTGTAGCACATAATCTAACTCAACCTGTCTGGATAGCTCAACTGAACTATTGAAACACATGGATCCCTGAATAAGAATGAGGGCCTTAATCCTATATAGCTTAATGAAATGCCTGGATACATCCAAAAATATATTAAGCAGATAATGTAAAAGTATTGGCAAAGTCTCTTGATGGATGCTAGAAAAAATATGGAACTATCAAATTTAACTATCAGGAATATCCCTGATACTGTGTCAAACATTAGGGACACCCAAATCAATAGGCCAAGCTCTGTATCTTGAGGCTTACTCTTGTGAAGCTTATGTATGAAGTGGAGCTTAGCCTACCTATAGGTATCTGAGCTGCTTCTGAACAACCTCTTCTGTTGTTCAAGTGTGGCCTCTTTCCAAGCCCAACTCTGCATGTGAAATCATTATCCTCCCCCCCTACATGGGACATGACATCCAGGGGTGAAATTCTCCCTGACAGCATGGGAGATGATGCCCTGGGATGAGTCCAGCCCTGGCACCATGGGATAAAAAATGTTCATCCTGACCAAAAGGGGGAAAAGAAGTATAACTAATGAAGTAGCAGTGGTTAGGAGAATTCAAATAGAGTCAACAGTCTACTCTGGAGGACACTTATGCAAGCTTCAGTTAGTCCATGCTACCATCAAAATTTGCCAACCCCCATCAAAAACCATTGCAGCCAATCCTAAAGAATACCTAGGGAAAAATATAAGATTCTACAAAGTTTCCATGCACTAGTAACATTCCAGAACCTACAATCTCCTGATGGATCACTGGACCAGATAGGTCCTGGAACCTAGAAGGCCCAGCCTTTCAAGAGCTTCACCTATTTCCATCTCCCTACCCCATACTATTGACAGGCCCTTCCAACATAAAAAAGTTAGAATGGACATAGCTCAAATACCTGTAAAGAGTGGGATAGAAAGATCAAAGGTGATAGTGGAGTACAGAGAAGGTGGTGTTTAACAAATGACTATGCTTGCTGAATCATTATATTGATATTTCATTTAATCTCCAGTATCTTAGAGCAGTTAGAAATAATAATCTAAAATTGTTGATTGCAACCCATACCAAACTCTGAAATCCATTCTACAAATAATAATTGTACTGTGTTTTGAAATTCATTACTTTTTTCCATATTTTATTATTCAGAACAAAGAAAAAGTAAATTGTGATGATAAAAAAATATTTATTGCTTCTAGCCTCTTATGTTCTGAAGCAGCTAGAAGGAATAAATTGAGATGATGGTATGATAGCTCACAGCAAACTCTGAGATCTGTCCTGTAACTACTTGTTGAAGAGTGCTTTGAAAACTATTGCTTTTTTCTTTCTTTGTTTTGTATATATGTTATATTATACAATAAAATGTTTAAAAATGATATATCCCAACATTCTCCACAGCACTGGACACATGGAAATTTCACTGAAGTGTAAGATCCCTGTATTTTTATTGGATTTATCTCCTAAATCCTGACATGCAAATCCCATACTAATAAATTCAAAATAATTGCTGCTTTTTGCTCATCAGTTCTAATCAGCATGATATTATCAATATAATGGACCAGAGTGATGTTTTGTGGGAGGGAGAAATGATCAAGGTTCCTACAGAAAAACTGTGACATAGGGCTGGAGAGTTGATATACCCCTGAGGAAGGACAGGGTAGGCATAGTGTGGCCTTGACAGCTGAATGCAAACCATTTCTGGTGGTCTTTACTGACAGCTGTTCAGAAAAGAGCATTTGCCAAATCAGTAGCTGCATACCAGGTACCAGGTGATGTGTTGATTTGCTCAAGCAATGATACCAGCTCTGGAACAGCAGCTGTAATTGGAGTCATCACCTGGGTAAGTTTACAATAATCCTCTGCCAACCTCCAAGTCCCCTGTGTTTTCTGCACAAGCCAAATAGGAGAGTTGAATGGGGATGTGTTGGGAATCACCACCCCTGCATCCTTCAAGTCCTTAAGAGTGGCACTCATCTCTGCCATCCCTCCAGGAATGTGGTGCTGCTTTTAATTCACTATTTTGCAAGGCTAGGGAAGTTAGTTCTATTGGCTTCCAATTGGTCTTTCTTACCATAATAGCCCTCACTCCATCAGCCAGAGAACCATTGTGGGGATTCTGCCAGTTGCTGAGTAGGTCGATTCCAATTATACATTCTGCAACTGGGGAAATGAACATAGAATGGGCCCAGGGCCCTACTGGACCCACTGTGATATGGACCTAAGCTGAAACTTCATCAGTCACCTGACCTGCATAAGCCCCTACACTGACTGGTAGGCCAGAGTGAAGTATTGGGTCTCCTGGAATTAGTGTCACTTCTGAGCCAGTGTCTAATAATCCCTGAAATATCTGACCATTTCCTTTCTCCAAGTGCACAGTCACCCTGGTAAAAGGCCATAGTTCTCCTTGGGGAAGGCTGGGAGGAAGGTGAACAGTGTAAATTCTGGGCAGAGTAAAATTGGCCATCCCTAAAATTACTCTGCTCTCTCTTCATCTTTGGGGCTCTGGTCTGTAAACTGTCTCAAGTCTGGAAATTGATTAAGAGGTGGTGACTCTTTAATTTTGTAAGTTAGACTTCTGTTCACTTGACCTAGAATTCTTCTACTTATACAACTCAAAGAACAGTTTAGTAGACTGCCCATCTATTTCACTTCTATGTACCCCGTGATCTACTAGCTAATGACACAAGTTTCTGTGAGTCAGATTATTTTGACTGCTGCTTTGAGTCTGCTTTCCATTATGGTGTCCACACCCACCTTAAGAATGATGACTAATTGCCACCACATAACTTCTGCCAACTTGGGATCTAGTCATCCACAATCTGTTTTAGGATTCTGGCTCAGTGAACAGCAGTTCCCACAGTAATATCTGACCTACAGAGAAGGACAACAGCAGAGCTCTTCAGAGATGATGGAGCTAGTCTCATGAATTTATTTGTCAAGGTTCTGGTGAAAGATGTGTCCTCTAGAGTGCCCTAGCTAATTCCAGGGGCACATGAGCAGGTCCTCCTTGATTAATCCCCTGTCTCATATTTGCCTGCTTTCCTGATGGTTATTATCACCAGATTACACTGAAGAATTTTGCAACTTGGTGGGGCAGTTCTTTATAAAAGATTATTTCATTCTTTAATGATTGCCATTTCAATTCCATATATCCATCCATCCTCAAAACTGGGTAGTCCATCCGATTTCCCTTTAGGTGTTGCAAGGGAGGGATCAATTGTAACCCTCCCCTATTGGTTCTGGGTACAGGTACTTGTTTTCCCAACTTAATTGCTGCTGACTCATAAAGTGCCACAGTCTATTATTCAGCAAGCATGGAACTCTACAGATTCAGACTTTAAAATTTCATTTATATTCACCACAAATTTGGTGGAGTTTGTTGCATTCCAAATTTGAAACAGCTTAGCTAGAATCATTGCTTTCATTTTTGACTGGGCTTCAAATTTCGTATTTGTCTTCTTTGGGTAAGATATTCTGACCAGGGCTACTATCAACTATGTTCGATTGAAATAAAGAACCCCAAACAAGAAACCTCCCTTTTTTTCTTTCATCCCAACTATTGTCTCTTAAAAGTAATTTTAAAAGTGTCCAAAGTTGGAGATCTTTCCCAGGAAACAGACTACATTGTTGAGTATTTTTTGTCTGGCTCAGGTATTGGTCCTTTTACTAGAGTGTAATGAGTCCAGCCTTTCTCTGCTCTCTGTACAGCCATTTCAATTGTCAACAGAACTTGATAGGGTCCTTCCTTGGCTGGTTGGAGTATGGACTATTTATACAATTTGATGAGGACCCAACTGCTGGTTTGGTGTTGATGGATAGCAAATTGAAGAGGTGAAGTTTGGGACAGCAAAATACAGTGTTTGAGAGATGACAGAGTAGAAGACAAAGCCAGTATATAATTCTTTTTTTAAAATATAATTTTATTGACAAAACAAAACAACACATAAACATGAACATTCTTAATATATGTGCATTCCATTCTTGGTGTATAATCAATGACTCACAATGTCATCACATAGTTGTATGCTCATGACAATGATCGATTCTTAGAACATTTGCATCATTCCAGAAAAAGAAATAAAAAGAAAAAAGAAAACTCATACATACCATACCCCTTACCCCTTCCTCTCATTGACCACTACTATTTCCATCTACCAAATATATTTTAACATTTGTTCCTCCTATTTTTTTCTATACCACTTACCCCACCCTTTCATTATCACTAGTATTTCAATCTACTTAATTTGTTTTAACATTTGTTTCCCCTATTATTTACTTATATTTAATCCATATTTTTTACTCATTTGTCTATTCTGTAGATAAAAGGAGCATCAGACACTAGGTTTTCACAATCACATTGTGAAAGCTATATCATTATACAATCATCATCAAGAAACAATGCTACTAGAATACAGCCCTACAGTTTCAGGCATTTCCCTCTGGCCTCTCTAACACACCTTAAATTAAAAAGGGGATATCTATATAATACATAAGAATAACCTCCAGGATAAGCTCTCAACTCTGTTTGAAATCTCTCAGCTGCTAACACTTTATTTTGTCTTATTTCTCTCTTCCCACTTTTGGTCAAGAAGGTTTACTCAATCCCTTGATGCTGAGTCCTAACCCATTCTAGGATTTCTGTTTCACATTGCCAGGGAGGTTTACAACCCTGGGAGTCTTGTCTTACATAGAGAGGGGGAGGGCAGTGAGTTCACTTGGTGTCTTGGCTGACAGAGAGAGAGGTCACATCTGAGCAACAAAAGAGGTTCTCTGGGGGTGACTATTAGGCCCAATTTTAAGTCAGCTTAGCCTATCCTTTGCAGGGATAAGCCCCAAGATTGATGGCTTGGCTTACTGATTTGGTTGTCCCCACTGCTTGTGAGAATATCAGGAATTCTCCAAATGGGTAAGCTGAATTTTCCCCCTTTTTTGCCATTTCCTGAATGGGACTTTTCATATTCTTCCTTACTCATTGTTCAAATCACTCTTGGATTTATTAGGGCATCGCACTGGACAAACCTACTGTTCTAGTTTGCTAGCTGCCAGAATGCAACACACCAGAGATGGATTGGCTTTTTAATAAAAAGGGATTTATTTTGTTAGTTCTTCAGAGGAAAGGCAGCTAACTTTCCACTGAGGTTCTTTCTTACGTGGAAGGCACAGGATGGTCTCTGCTGGTCTTCTCTCCAGGCCCCTGGGTTCCAACAGCTTTCCCCAGGGTAACTTCTTTCTGCATCTCCAAAGGCCTGGGCTGAGCTGCAAGTGCTGAGACAAGGAACGCCAAGCTGCTTAGGCTGTGCTATGTTGCGTTCTCTCACTTAAGCACCAGCCAATTAAGTCAAACATCACTCATTGCAGCAGACACGCCTCCTAGCCAACTGCAGATGTAATTAGGAACAGATGAGGTTCATGTACCATTGGCTTATGTCCACAGCAACAAGACTAGGTATGCTCACCTGGCGAAGTTGACAACTGAATCTAACTAACACACCTACAAAATCTCATGCCCCATTCAAGGTTCCATATACTTACGGGGTTCAATTAACCTGTCCATGTAAGTTGAATTAGGAAGTGCACTAGTCAAAATATAAGTTTTGTACCAAATAAACATTTTTTGCTTTAATCTCCCACAGAAGATGAAGTTTTAGAATATAAATGACCATATATTTTCAAGACCCTGCAATATTGATATTCCTTTGTTCTTTCTCATGCAAAAACATTTTTTAATTTGTGCATTTAGTCTCTATCATTGTACACTCTAGGCATTCCTAGATTATACCATCTCAGTCTTTATCATCTTTCTTTCTCATTTTATATGTGCCCCCCAGCACACCTCCCTCTATCCTTCGCACAATCAGCTGCATTCAGTGTACTTACATTATTGTGCTTCAATCAGGTAATAGTGCTATCCATTTCTGAAATTTTACAATAATTCCTGTTGCACAATGTGTATCCCCTCATCTCCAATTACTTAATATCTACCTTATTTCTATCTCCTGTTGACCTTTGTCCTTACCTGAAATTCTCCAAGTTCATTCACTAATATTAGTTCATATCAGTGAGACCAGAGGGTATTTGTCCCTTTGTATTAGGCTACTTTCACTCAGCACAATGTCCTCAAGGTCCATCTGCACTGTTACATACTTCATGACTTTATTCTGTTTTACAGCTACATAATATTCTATCATATGTATATACCACAGCTTGTTTAGCCACTCTTCTGTTGATGGACATTTGAGCTGTTTTCATCTCTTTGCAATTGTGAATAATGCTGCTATAAACATTGGCATGCAGATGTCCATTTGTGCCCTTGCCCTTATGTCCTCAGAATAGATACCTAGCAATGGTATTGCAATGGTATTGCTGGATCATATGGCAATTCTAAACTTAGCTTCCTGAGGAAACTGCTAAACTGCCTTACATAGTGGTTGGACCATTTTACAATTCCACCAACAGGGGGTAAGTGCATCTCTTTGTCCTCCTCCTCTGCAGCACTTGTTGTTTTCTGTTTTACTGATTATGGCCATTCTGGGGGTGTGAGATGGTGTCTCATTGTGGTTTCAATTTGCATTTCCTTAATAGCCAGGAAAGTTGAGCATCTTTTCATATGCCTTTTAGCTATTTGTATTTCCTCTTCTGAGAAGTGTCTGTTCATGTCTTCTGTCCATTTTGTAATTGATTGTTTGTCTTTTGTTGTTGAGTTGAACAATCCCTTCATATATCCTGGATATTGGGCAGGATTGGTGTTAGTTCTTTCTGGAATGTTTGATAAAATTCCCCTGTGGAGCTATCTGTCCCTGGGCTTTTTTTGGTAGGAAGATTTTTGATAACTAATTGAATATCTTTACTTGTGATTGGTTTGTTGAGATCTTCTATTTCTTCCTGAGTCAGTATATCTGTCCGTGGGCTTTTTTTTTGTAGAAAGATTTTTGGTAACTAATTGAATATCTTTACCTGTGATTGGTTTGTTGAGATCTTCTGTTCCTTCCTGAGTCAGTGGAGCTTTTTTGTGTGTCTCCAGGAATATGTCCATTTCATCTAAGTTGTTTAATTTGTTGGTGTATAGTTGTTCATAGTATCCTCTTATGATTTCTTTTATTTCTTCAAAGTCTGTGGTAACAGACCTCTTCTCATTTCTGATTTTGTTTATTTGCATCTTCTCTTTTTTTCTTTGTTAGTCTTACTAGTGGCCCATCAATTTCATTGATTTTCTCAAAGAACCGACTCGATTTTATTGTTTCTTTCGATTGTTCTTGTGTTCTCCCATTCATTTAATCTCTGCTCTTATCTTTATAATTTCTCTTTTCCTATTTGCTTTGGGGTTAGTTTGGTGTTCGTTCTCAAGTTCCTCCAGGCTTGCTGTTAAGTCCTCGATTTTTGCTCTTTCTTGTTTTTTAATATAGACATTTAAGGCAATAAATTTCCCTATCAGCACAACCTTTTCCACATCCCATAAGTTCTGATATGTTGTATTCTTATACATCTCCAGATAGCTGCTGATGTCTCTAGCAATTTCTTCTTTGAAAGCAGGTTGAGGATGTTACACTGGTGCTTGTGAATGTAGGTGCCCTGTGGCCAGGTAGGATGTATCTGTGCGGGTGCACTGGTCTGGAGGATGTAACCCTGGTGTCCACTGGTCTAAGGCAGGGTCCCTTTGTGCACATGTGTAGAGTTGTGGCAGCAGGTCAGCATTATGCCTTCGTGGATTGGGTGCAGATGTGACCCACTGCACAGGTCATCACATTTTCAGAGCGGGGAAGTGAGGCAGAGGTTTCTGCCATTTCATGGTTGTAGGACTGGCGTAAAGTGTGGTTCTCAGAACTGAATGACATGATTGGGGGCAGATGCACATGCATGGGCCTGGGAGTACCATAAACAGATCGCTGAACTCAGGGGTGGAAGGGTGAGACTGTGCGACAGTATGGGTGGGTAACCTAGGTATAGAGGTTAGTGCCCCAAACTTTAAGCACTGGCAACAGTCTGCAGCAAGCAGGGAGGGGGAGGTAGTGCTCAGGAGGGGTGCAGGAGAGCTGGGTTGGGCTGCACTTGGGGTGGGAATGGGGGGCAGGTATGTACACTGGGGGCTAGTGGGGTGGAGGGACGTGGAGCATGGAGAATGAGACTTGTTGATGGGGTTCAGATGTGTGGTCTGTGGGGTGAGTTGCCAGTCATGGGGCTGCCCTGGTGAGGGTAGTGTGCCCAAGGAACACAGCCTGGCTTACTTCCTAATCCCATGTTCCCTCCTTCTTGTGCACTCTCACAGGCTCTGTGTCTCCACTCCAGGCTCCAGCTTTCTGCCTCTCCGTTCCTTGGTCTCTGCAGTGAGGGCTGCCGCATGTGGTGCAGAAGGCTCTCCCAGATCAGCCTCACTCCCCAAATGGTCATCTCAGTTGTCCTCCAGTCCCTTCTCTAACTTTTCCTTGGAGCAGGGCTAATCTCAAGCTATTCTAGTTGGCCATCTTCTTTCTGCCTTTTGGATTTTAAATGTCATATCTAATTTTCCTCTTTTTACTTTTACTGATTGTTTTAGTTTCAGTATTCTTCTCCTCACCTCTCCCTCATGTCTTTTCCTATCTGTCTCTAGTGCTCCCTTTAGTATTTCTTGCAGAGCCTGTCTCTTGGTCACAAATTCTCTCAGTGATTTTTTTTTGTCTGATAATGTTTTAATTTCCCCCTCAGTTTTGAAGGATAATTTTGGTGGATATAGAATTCTTGGTTGGCAGTTTTCTCTTTTAGAATCTTAAATATATCACACCACTGTCTTCTCACCTCCATGGTTTCTGCTGAGAAATCCTTGCATAGTCTTATTGTGCTTCCCTTGTATGTGATGGATTGCTTTTCTCTTGCTGCTTTCAAAATTCTCTTTCTCTTTGACATCTGACATTCTGTTTAGTAAGTGTCTTGGAGTATGTCTATTTGGATCTATTCTCTTTGGGGTATGCTGCACTTGTTGGATCGATAATTTTAAGTCTTTCATAAGAGTTGGGAAATTTTCATTGATAGTTTCCTCCATTAGTCTTTCTCCTCCTATTCCATTCTCTTCTTTTTCTGGGACATCCACAACATGTATATTCATGTGCTCCATGTTGTCATTCAATTCCTTGAGTCTCTGTTCATATTATTACATTCTTTTCCCTATATTTTCTTTTGCTTGTTGGATTTCAGATGTTCTGTCCTCCAGTTCACGAATCCTATCTTCTGCCTCTTGAAACGTAACATTGTAGGTATGTTAGCTAGGGTTCTCTAGAGGTATAGAATCAGCAGGAAATATCCATACGTGAAAAATTTATAAAAGTTTCCCGTGTAGCCATGGAAACATAGAGTCTAAAATCTGTAGGGCAGGCTGTGAAGCTGATGACTCTGAGGAAGGGTCTGGATGAACTCCACAGAAGAGGCTCAGTGGCCAAAGCAGGAAGAGAGACTGTCTCTTCTGAATCCTTGTTAGGACTTTCCAGTGATTAGATTAAACATCACTCATTGCAGAAGACACACCCCTTGGCTGATTACACATGCAATCATTCATGGATGCAGCCAACATGATCATGATTTAATTCTGTGAAATGTCCTCATAGCGTCAGATAGGCTAGCACTTGCCCAACCAGACAAACGGGCACCACCACCTGGCCAAGTTGACACATGAACCTGACCATGGCAGTCCACCCCTTGTCAGCTTGGCATATTTAACCATACTTAATCTCTAAATAGAAACATTAAAAGACTTTTTTTCACCTAATAATACTCAACTGTCCAACATACAACTGGAAAGGCATTAAATCTCTCCTGAATAGGGTGCAAGTCCTTGCGTAATATTCATTCTTAAACTAAACTGGATATCTTACAACTTAAATACTAAAACATGAACAAAACAGCATTGCAGTCCTCATTTCTGTAACTGATCACATGGTCATAGTTCATATTTATCACTACCAGCTTCCACAACCCATTTCATCTTCCCTTTACCCTCAGTAAGCACTTCAGATGGCGGTGATTCCTTGCCTGATGGCGTGACCCTAACCTTCATTCATGAAGTTTCAGAGCAATTGGTTGTCCTGCCTGGATTGGGTTTTTACAGTTTTCCAGTGATTTTAATCACAGGTCATGGTAGTACTAAAAGATGTCCTGGACATCTCCTATAATCTAAAAAAATGCTTCTTTACCTTCATTGTGTAGTTGTAACCCTGTTTCCTCCTGATAGTCAGGGTCAATAACCATAGTCAGGAAGTTAATCCTCTTCTTGACTTCTTGATCCAGGGGCATGAGTAGCCAAAAGTGACCAGGTGGCAGCCTTAGATTCCAGTTCAATGGAATAATTGCTGATTCTTCTAGTGGAAGCACACCCCCCCTTCTGGAACTAAAACCTGTAGACCACCTGTGCACAAAGCTGAAGGAACAGAAAGCAAAAATTTTCCTTGTGGATCACTAGGGGTAATAGTAAGTGGTGCCACTCCTATATCAACAACTTTGTTCCTGGACCCATGGATCCTGGCTATGGGAGAAAAAACGCCATTCACTGGATGTGGATTCAGAGCATACACAGCCTCCTGGAGAACATTACCCCAGCCTCGCAAGGTGTTGGCACCATAATTGAGTTTTCAAAAGGTCATTCTGCCATTCTATCAATCCAGCTGCTTCTGGATAATAGGAAACACAGTGAGACCTGAGAATTCAATGAGCAGGTGCCCATTCCTGAACTTCATTTCCTGTGAAGTGCATTCCTTGATCAGAAGCAATGTTGTGTGCAATACCATGAGGATGGATAAGGCATTCTGTAAGTCCACAGATGGTATTTTTGGCAGAAGCATTGCATGCAAAGAAAGCAAAAACAAATCCAGAGTATGTGTCTACTCCAGTTAAAACAAATCACTACCTTTTCCATGAAGGGAATGCTCCAATGTAATCAACCTGCCACAATGTAGCCAGCTGGTCACCTCAGGGATGGTGCCATATCAGGGGCTGAGTGTGGGTCTCTGCTGCTGGCAGTTTGGGCACTCAGCAGTGGCTGCAGCCGGGTCATCCTTGGTGAGTGGCAATCCAAGTTGCTGAGCCCATACATAACCTCCACCCCTACCACCATGACCATTTTGTTCATGAGTCCATTGGGCAATGACAGGAGTTGCTGGGGAAAGAGGCTGACTGGTTTCCACAGAACGGGCCATCTTATCCACTTGATTATTAAAACCTCCGTCTGATGAAGTCACCCTCTGGTGTACATGCACAGGGGACACAAAGATCTTCATGTTTTTAGCCCACTCAGAAAGGTCTATCCACATCTCTCTTCCCCAGACCTCTTTGTCACCGATTTTCCAATTATGGTCTTTCCAAGTTCCTGACCATCTAGCCAAACCATTAGCAACAGACCATAATTGAGTATACAAACACACCTCTGGCCAGTTCTCCTTCCAAACAAAATGAACAACCAGGTACACTGCTCAAAGTTCTGCCCACCGAGAGAATTTCCCCTCATCACTGTCTTTCAGGAACATCCTGGAAAAGGGTTGTAGTGCTGCAGTTGTCCATTTTTGGGTGGTACCTGCATATTGTGTAGTACCATCTGTAAACCAGACCTAGGTTTTCTCTTCTTCAGTAAATTCACTGTAACAAACTCCCCAAGAGACCATAGCTCTGGTCTGGGAAGGAAAAAGTAATGTGGCAGGAGTGAGACCATGGAATTTGGACCACTTCCACATGGAACTTACTTGTGATTTCAGGACGTGCTCTGGCCCTATAACGTATATATCATTTCCATTTTATAATGGAATGCTGCTATGTTTGCCCAGCTTTATGGCTTGGTGGGTCAGACAATCCCCAGCTCATGATAGGCAACTCAGGTCTCATGGTAACTCGGTGGACCATAGTTAAGCATTCAGTTTCTACCAAGGCCCAATAGCAGGCGAAAAGCTGTTTCTCAAAAGGAGAGTAGTTATCTGCAGCAGATGGTAAGGCTTTGCTCCAAAATCTTAAGGGTCTGCATTGCGATTCTCCTATAGGAGCCTGCCAAAGGCTGCAGACAGCATCTCTATTTGCCACTCACACTTTCAGCACCATTGGATCTGCTAGATGATATGTTCCAAGTGACAGAGCAGTTTGTACAGCAGGCTGGGCCTGTTGCAGAACTTTCTCTTATTCAGATCCCCACTCAAAATTAGCAGCATTTTTGGTCACTCAATAAATGAGCTGGAGTAGCACACCCAAATGAGGAATGTGTTGTCACCAAAATCCAAAGAGACCAACTAAGCATTGTGCCTCTTTTTTGGTTGCAGGAGGGGACTGATGCAGCAAATTATAATTCACCTTAGAAGGGATATCTCAACATGCCCCACACCACTGGTCACCTAGAAATTTCACTGAGGTGGAAGATCCCTGTATTTTTGTAGGATTTATCTCCCATCCTCTGGCATGCAAATGCATTACCAGTACGTCTAGAGTAGTTGCTACTTCTTACTCACTAGGTCCCATCAACATGTTATCATCAATATAATGGACCAGTGTGATGTATTTTGGGAGGGAGAAAGGGTCAAGGTCCCTGTGGACAAGATGTTGACATAGGGCTGGAGAGTTGATATACCTCTGAGGTAGGACAGTGAAAGTATATTGCTGACCTTGCCAGCTGAAAGTAAACTGTTTCTGGTGGTCCTTGCTAACAGCTATTGAGAAAAAAGCATTTGCTAGATCAATAGCTGCATGCCAGGTACCAGGGGATGTATTGATTTGCTCAAGCAATAATATCAGATCTGGAACAGCAGCTGCAATTGGAGTTACCACATGGTTGAGCTTATGATAATCCACTGTCATCCTCCAAGACCCATCTGTTTTCTGCATAGGCCAAATAGGAGAGCTGAATAGGGATATGGTTGGAATCACCACCCCTGCATCCTTCAAGTCCTTAAGAGTGCATTAATGACTGCAATCCCTCCAGGAACCCAGTATTACTTCTGATTTACTATTTTGCTAGGTAGGGGCAGTTCTATTGGATTCCATGTGGCCTTTCCTACCATAATAGCTCACACTCCATGTTGTAGAGAGGCAATGTGGGGATTTTGCCAGTTTCTCAGTATGCCTGTTCCAATTATGCATTCTGGAACTGGGGAACTAATTGCAGAATAGTTCCAAGGATGCACTGGACCCACTATGAGATGGATCTGAGCTAAAACTCCATCAATCACCTGACCTCCACAAACTCCCACTCTGACTGTGGACCAGAATGATGTTTTGGGCCCCCTGGAATTAATGTCACTTCTGAAGCAGTGTCTAATAATCCCTGAAATATCTGATCATTTCTTTTCCCCAATGCACAGTTACCCTATTATAAGGCTGTGAGTCTCCTTGGGGAAGGCTTGGAGGAAGATTAACAGTATAAATTTGTGGCAGTGGAACAGGGTCATCCCCTAAAGTGATCTGGTCTCCCCCTCATTCAAGGGACTCCGGGTCTGTAAACTGTCTCATATCTGGAAGTTTGTTAAGAGGCCATGACTCTGTGTTTTTGTAATTCAAGTTAGAATCCTGTTCACTTAACCTAGAATTCTTTCGCTTATACTTATACAGCTCAAACAAGAATTTAGTAGGTTTCCCATCTATTGTAGTTCTAGGTACTCCATGATCTACTAGCCAATGCCACAAGTCTCTGCATGTCAGATTTTTTTGACTCTTGCTTTGAGTCTGCTGTCTGTTATAATAGACACGTCCACCCTGTCTTTGTCGATTAAGTGCTGCCACTTGGCTTCTGCCAATTCGGGTTCCAGTCATCCTCATAGTGTTTAAGGATTCCAGCTCAGTGACAGCTGTTCCCATAGTAATATCTAACTTACAAATAAGTGCAACTACAGTCTTCTTCAGGGATGATGGCGCTAGTCTCACAAGTTTATTTCTCACCACTCTGGTAAAAGGTGCATCCTCTGGACATTCCATTCTTACAGAGCAGTCTTTCCATGATAAATCCACTCTAACATTCCAATCTCTCTAAGCCATTGGATGCCGTCTTATACCACGGCAGTTCTGGCATTTCAGCCTCTAGTAATGTAGGCCGCCTTTTGAGCCATATTTCAGCCAACCATCCAAACAAACTGTTAATGCACTTTCTAACCCCTCAAACTATAATATTGAATGCTGAATGTCAGTTTTAGTGGGCTCATATGAATAAATTCAGCCTGATCCCACTTTATATTTCTCCCACCACTATCCCACACCCTTAAAATTCATTGTTACACATATTGCCCTGATTTCTGTCTATATAAATTGGAAAACTCACACAGTTTGTTTGGAGTATAATGTACCTCCTCATCACCTGACCTCCACAAACTCCTCATGGTGTGATATTTTGTTCCTCACCTTTTGCGACCTGTTGGTACATTACTCTATTTATAGGTCTGGATGAAATGAGGGGTGGTGGGGGTGCTTCATGAAAAGAATTAGAAGTATCTTCCAAGACATTTGCTTCAGGGCATTCATTTGCAGCTTCATCTGGTGAAACAGGATTAATCACTCTATGGCTAATCCCTTCAGGTGGAGGTAGGGTGACCAACTCCTCAAGGCAGGCTGGAGGTGGGGCAGCTATGTCCTCAGGGCAGACTATTACAAGGTTATCTAGAGAAGGCTCAGCATGGCCTAGGGTTTCAACTTCACCACTGACATCATTATCAATCCATATGTCACCAGAACATTTTCAGGGCCCCATTCCTTTCCAATCAATGCCCTCACTTTAACAGCAGACACCATGCAATATTGAGATTTCAGTTTATGTTGTAAAGTTGCTACTCTAACAATAAGATTCTGAGTCTGATTTTCAGAGATCTTAAGTCTACAGCTACAGGAAATAAGATTTTCCTTCAGGACACTCATAGAAATATTTACATCTGTCATAGTGCGTAAGCTTCTCATTTGAAGCCATAAGCCCCTCCCTTTCACTTATTAATGTATGCAGTGTATCTAACAACAACCAGCCAACATCTCTGTACTTCCTATTTCCACAAAGCTCCAGAAAAGTGTCAAAAATATTACCCCCCAGAGCGTGGATTCATACAAGCAAAGCATTAGAAGAATCCATTGGTGAAATTTTGACTATCTCGTTTGCCAACTCACTCCATGGATTGGCAGTATCATTCTGATTATGGGAATCAGAGTCCTTAGTACATTTGAGTCCAGTCAGAGTAGAAACCAATCATAAAAATCCATTTTTAAGACTATTTCTTAAGAACCACTCCTCATTCAAAACTGTGTTAGCTAGGGTTCTCTAGAGAAACAGAATCAGCAGAAAATATTTGTAGATATAAAATTCATAAAAGTGTCTCATACAACCATGGGAACATAGAGTCCAATATCCATAGGACAGGCTGTGAAGCTGCTGACTCCAATGGAGTCCTATAAGTTCTGTGATTTGTTTTTTTCAGGCTTTGGATTTCTTCTTTTTGTCTGCCTGTTGCCTTCTTTATATCCTCCCTCAATTTGTTGATTTGCTTTTTGATGAGATTTTCCATGTCTGTTTGAACATCCTGAATAATTGTTTCAACTCCTTTATCTCATTTGAATTGTTGGTGTATTCCTTTGTCTGGCCATATTTTTAATTTTCCTAGTATGATTCACTATTTTTTTGCTAGCATCTAAACATTTGATTAAGGAAATTTCCTTAATTAATCAATTCTGGAGATTGTTTTCACTCTTTTACCTAGAATTATCTTGCTGGATGACTTTGTTCTCTATCTGTTCTTTAACATTCAGTTCAGCTTATTCCAGACCTCTGGCATAGGTTTTGTTTAATGGATCAGAATATTTCAGTTCTTGTTTTTGGTCCTGCCTGTATGGTGCCTTTTTTTTTCCTTAGGAGGGTGTACTCAGGTATTACAAACTCCAGTCATATTTTGTGAGACCAGACTGGCCTCCTCTCAGGAGAACAGAGTCACCTGCATCAGTTTACCCTGAAGGTGAGACCCAGCAGGTTGGCAGACTTTCCTGTGAAGCCTCTAGACTCTGTGTTTTTCCTACCCTGCCCAGTATGTGGCACTTGTCTGCCTGTGGGTCCCAACAGCATAAAGTGATGGGGTAACTTTAACCTCAGCAGAATCTTCCTGCTGGGGGCATGGTTGAGACAGAGGAGAGGTTATATGTTGGCTTTAATTGCTTCAGTTTTCCAGTTCTTGGGTCTGAATTCCTTGAGGGAGAGATTCCACCTGAGCCAGGCCCCATCTCTCTCCTGGGGAAGACACAGCCTTCAGGGAATTACCTTTCACCTGACCAGCCTCTTTGTCTCTCAGACAAGCTTCACTCTGCCCTTGCCTGGGACAGCTGGAGCCTGAGAATCCTTGCAGCTGTGGGAAAAAAGTCCTTTTCAGAGCAGGACCCCCATTCCTTGGGTTTGTTAATCAAGAGCTTAAGTTGGTAAGTTGCCCTATGTATCTCCAGTGTTGTGGGGTGCACCAAAAGAGAGACCACATAATTTAAAACTGCAAGCCAATTTGGAGTCTTTATTAGCTGTCTGGTCACTGCCTCAGAAACTTCCAAGAAGGGAGATTCAGACAGCAGCCCCCAGAGGTTTTCATGGTGTGCTTATAAAGGCTAAAATCATGTTGTGGTTTGCAGTTGCTAACAAGCAAGCATAGAAGCAAAAACAAAAAAATGCTGTTAGCTGTTGCCAAAACACCTTCCATTCCCTCAGTTCCATAACATTGGTTATCGTTTAATTCTCAGGGACTTCTACCCCAATGCTGTGGGGACTTTCCGTGCTTGGGCTTGATTTATTGCTCCTGGCCCTCCACATTCCCCACTGGTTTTATGAGAGAATCAAATCATTGTTTCTTTATTTTGATTATAAATTTGCTGATATTGGGTTCTATGGATTAATAATTTAACAGTTTGTATTTTTTTTGCATATATGAGGTTAGACAGTTGATTATACAGGATCCAAACATTAACCCTAATAATATGAGAATTAGGGGCCCTGCTACAGCTGACAAGAGTGTGGCCAGTCATGGGGACCAGGAAAATAAATTTTCATATCATTGGCAGGGGTCCAGTCCACTGGGCCTCCAAGGTGGCTGGCTGCAGCTTCTTTATCCAGATTAGGTCTCTGGGCTGCACCTGAAATAAATCTTTTTTAGGGGCAGGATTTGTTGGTCCCAGATGGACTGCCTTCACCAGTTCCTGAGTTTGCTGGGTGGCAGATTGCAGGGGCTGTAATGATTTTAGAAGAGAATGGTTATTTAATTTAGCTATTTTCCCCCTAATTTAGGGATTAGTGGGGGTGGTTGCCCAAACATGATTTCCATATGGGGTAATTCCCTTAACATAGGGAGTACATCTAGTTTTTAGGACAGCAAATGGAAGGAGACTCACCCAATTTTTGCCAGTCTCGAGCTTTAGTTTATTTAAAGTTTCCTTTATTGTTTTATTCATTTTTTTTAATTTGCCCTGAACTCTGTGGCTTATAAATATAATGTAATTTCCATTTGATATTTAATATTTTTGCTAACAGTTGGTTAACTTGGGGAATGAATGCTGGCCCATTGTCGGACCCTGTTGCAGTCATGAGGCCAAATTGGGGGATAATTTCAGAAACTAGTTTTTTTATTACTATTTATGCTGTTTCAATGTCGATGAAGACTAACAGGTATTTGTATTCATATGGACCAGGTAATATTTCCATGAAGTTTATTTCCCACTGTTTTCCTGGGGCTTGTCCCCTCAGCCTGGTTCCTTGGGGCATTTCTTTCCCTCAGATGGAATTTACCTGGGCACAGATGTGGCATTTGGATGATACCTACCGGGCTTGTTTTTGCAATCAGGGAATGTAGTAATCTCTCTGTAAGAGTTCAGTTAGTTTTGTACTGCCCAGGAGTGTACTTTGGTGAACCTGGGTAACCAAATTTTTTCCCAGGTGCTCTGGCACTAGGATTCTCCCATCTGGGAGAATTTTCTGACCATCCAGATCTGTTTTAGTGCCCAGAGTTTTGCCCATTCTAATTTCTTCCCCGGTATATTTTGGAGGCCTCAGCAGCACTCACCCCAGTAAAACACGAAGTATTTGCAGTGTCCCCACTGGTATTTGGGCAACCTCTTTTGCCGTTTTATCAGCCAGGGCATTTCCTCTGGCAATTTGAGTTTCGGCAGTCTGATGTCCTTTGCAATGTATAATAGCTGCCTTTTTGGCAACCAGATAGGCTTTAGGAAGGCAAGTATTTCTGGTATATTTTTTATTTCCTTTCCTCCTGATGTCAAAAGTCCCCGCTCCTGATACAGTGCCCCATGGACGTGCGCAGTTGTGAAGGCGTATCTGCTGTCCATGAAGATGTTGACAACCTTCCCCTTTCCCCACCTTAGAGCCTGGGTCAGAGCTATTAGTTCAGCCTTCTGGGATGAAGTCCCATGTCCTAGGGCCTGAGCCCAGATGACCCGGTCCACAGTTATCACCGCTGTCCCCGCATATCTGATTACAGTTTCAAACATACAGTATTGAATAGAGATTATTCCACCTTTATGAAATGATATTTTGATTAAAACATGGCTTTTCTAGGGGGCATACTTCCTTTCAAACCAGCACAGTCAGTTTTCTCCTTTTTTTTTTTTTGCTGGGAGAGTGGTTGCCACAATAACCTGAACACAGCCAGACTATCTTTTAGAGACAGCCCAAAACTTTAGAAAGGAAGAATGTGGGTTTCCTTTGGCCTCCCTAGGCTTGGGTTAGTAGCCCTAAGGTTGTTTTATTAACCACTGTAACTTATAGGTGGAAAGGCCCCTCAAGTGAGTGGAGGGCCAGAACAGGAGCCTGTACTAGTGCCCGTCTGAGCCATCCTAAGGCCCCAATTTCCCCTTCCCTCTATTTCAATTTGTCAGGCTCTTCCTAGCAGTTTTTGGTATAGTTTTTTCATTCAAGAGACATAAGAGTCTATCCACAACCTACAATACCCCACTAATCCTAAGACCTTCCTTAGTTCCATTGTTTTAGGGATGTGGCCTGAATTCTTTCTGAATTTATTTTTCTTCTTTCACTTATGAGATGGCCTAAGTATCTAATTTCCTTTTCCACTAAGCATGGTTTACTTTTTGAAACCATTAGCCCTTTGTCTCCAAGGAAGTTCAACAATTCCTTTGTAGCCTGGATAACTGCCTGTCTTTCTTTACCTGATATAAACAGATTATCCACATGTTGTAAAAGGATAATTCCAGATGGGATTGAAAACTTTTCTAACCCTCTCTCCAATTCCCCAAAGATATCAGGGCATTTTTTGATGGCTTGGGGTAGACTGTTTACTAATATTGATGCCTCCTTCCAGTGAAGTGATTTTCCCATTCAAAGGTGGACAAGTCTCTACTCTCTGGATCAAGAAGGCAGGCCCAAAGGTCATCCTTCAGAGTTATTGCACTGAGCCATCTATGGTAGTAGGAGGTCCTATTGAGGAAATTTTAAGAGTTCAGGACCATGGGGTGTCTAACTTGAGCACTTTGGTTGATGCTTTCTTTCATATCCCTTAGATAAGTCCAGTCAACTTGCTTTTACCTTCACCTACAAAGGATAATAAAAGACTTTCACTGTACACCCATAAGGCTATTTACATAGCCTGACCATTTGTCACTGCTTAGTATCAAGAGACTTGGCCAATTGGGAGAAAAATCAAAAGTGTAACTCTATTTCACTATATTGATGATGTCATGTCAATAGTAATTATGTTTCAGAATTAAAAGAAGCTTCAGTTTCATTGTTATCTCATCTTAAGGATCAGGGAAGGACAGTCAATTTCAACAAACTGCAAGGCTCTGGCTGCTCTGTCAAATTTTTGGATGTTGTATGGATGGGTAAGAGAAAAATTTAGCCTTCTTCTCTAATTGTTAAGGTGCAATGTTTCCCCACACCACAAATGCCAAATCAACTAATGGCTTCTTTGGTTATTGGGGTATTGGAGATATTTTGTTCCTCACTTAGCCCAATGTGACAACCTTTGTATGTTTTGATTAGGAAAGGTCATCCCTGGAAATGCGCTACCTCCCAACAGGCTGCTTTTAAAAAGGCAAAAGGGCACAAGCCCTAGGGGCATAGATACAGATCTGCTCAGTGAATTGGATGGAGCCAGCAGTGATAATGACTTTGGGTGGGTTCTGTGGCAGAGGCAACATCTTAAATGAAAGCCTTTTGGCCTTTGGTCATAAAAATGGAAATGGGGCATAATCGAAATACAGCCCCATGGAAAAGCAGGGTGTGTTGCTATAATGCTTTCTTGCAAGTCACCTTGAAAATGGCCTTCTGCATTTAGGGGCACTTAATTGACACAGCTTCTAAGCCACACTCTGGCAGACCTCAACTGAGCACACTGACCAAATATAAATCCTCCCTGCTACAATACAGCAAGTTCAATTCCAGCCCTCTGAGTGCAGAAATGCACAAGATCCTTGGGCCAGTGTTCTATTTAGTAGAGTTAACAGCTAAAGTCATTGCACCTGAAATAGCTGTTGGAAAGTCCATTACAGAAGGCATGGGTACCATTTCTGAGTCTGCTTAGCACACTATGGATCTGTACGGGGGCAGCCTCCCACATGTACATCTGTGGGAGTACAATCCAGAACTGACAGCATATGGTGGGGGCTGGTGCTGTGCAAAACAGTGAATGGACTCAGTTAGGAGAGGTATGGATGGTAATGGTGAATAAACCACAGGATACTATCTATGCTGGCAGTTGGGCTGATTGCAAAGGCCTTATGACTTGGATGGCAACCTGGAAGCAAGAACCATGGTTCTTCTGGGACAAAAGTTTTGCAAAAATATCTGAACACCAGACAGTGAGGAAATGTAATTGTCTATCATGTTCTTGTCCACACTCCCAACACATTGCCTGGGAATGTGGAAGCAGATGCATTCTCACAGGTTCAGAGCACCACAGATGAATGCAGGGAAGCAATGGATTGGCATCCTCAAAAAAGCAGACACCCAAGGGTATCAATCCCTGAGGCATCTGTCCCAGCTCTTCCAGCAGCCAAGCACTTGGCAGTAGTGAGTGGACATCACTAGAGAGTGCTCTTTGTGCTCCCTGGGTTGACCATGTAGACTACCACACATGTCAACTCATCACTAATTCTGGGGACTTAATGTATGCAGCTTACCTGAGTCCCATTCTGCTCTTGGTTGGAAGATATACCCACCAAGGACACCTCTGCAACTAATTATGACATTGCCTGTGGGTATTTCTAAATTAATAGTTGGCAGAAGAAGGCTTGTATGTTTAGCATCACTTTTTCTAAAGCTTTTACATGATGGCCACACTAGAAAAGCAATCCTTCATGATAGACCAAAAGACACCGAACCACATGGTTTTCTGGCCTCAGTCTGCTAGCTGTGAGGTCTGCTTGCCAAGGAAATGACTGAGTGGCAATTCCCTGCATCAAGAAGGACATCCAATATGAAACTTCTCTTGCCTACAAAGATTGTAAGAAAGACATGAAAGACCATGAGGGATATAAAGTATGTAGCTGAGTGTTGCCTCAAGAAATTTAGATGCAGGTGGGGAAATAAGAAAAAAGAAATAAAGTCATAGTATTTGGAAAAAAATGAAATCCATTGTTTAGCACTGTGGTCTGACACCCCACCATGATCTGTCCATGGGCTGCTGCAGCTCTGGTTCTGAAAAATTTAAGGGATGGAAGCAAAACAGAGAAGAAAAGAAAATGCTCATGGCAATCCTGGCATCTCCTTCAAATGGAAACTTCCCTTCTAGAGTTCAGGAGGCATTTGGGCAGTAGAATATAAAATATAAAATGGATTCTTCAAGTATGCCACACTAGATTAGACTGTCAAAGTAAAGCATAGGGAGAGGCCTGGGTAGCTCAGTTGGTAGAGCATCAGACTTTTAATCTGAGGGTCCAGGGTTCAAGTCCCTGTTCAGGCATGTATTGTTCATTTTACCTGAGCTATCATGTCTCTTAGAAGCCATCTCTCTCTCAAAGAATCCAGTACCTTCACCTTGGTGGTATTTACATAGGTTTATTATACCTTGGTGGTACTTACATAGGTTTGTATATGGGTCAATGTCCATTGATTTGAACACCTAAGTACTTTGTTTTGTGTGCATTTTTCTTCAATATAATTTAAAAGAAATAGTGGAAGAAAGTAGTAAATTTAGCATGGTATTGGCACCATGTTGGTGCAAAAAAGATCAGTGAAACAAACTTAAGTTCATATATATGTGATTTAAGCATGCATACTACTGAAAATCAGGGAAATAACAGAATAAACATCAGGAAAAGAATGGCCTGCAGGAAAATTAATTTAAGTTACATCATGGACTTAAATGTGAAAGACAAAGTGGCAATGCATGGCAGATTACTGCATGACCTCTGAGAAGGTAAACATTTGTTCAACAGTAAACGAAAGTCTACATCTTATAAAATGATTGATAAATTTCAGTTTGTTAAAATCAAGGATTTCTGATGCATTAGAAACAGCATTAAGAATGTACAAAGGGGGCCACGGTGGCTCAGTGGCAAGAACGCTTGCCTGCCATGCCAGAGGACCCGGGTTCGATTCCCGGTGCCTGCCCATGTTAAAAAAATATATACTCTCAGTTGTTTCCACGCATTACAATAATCTATGCAGGATTAACAGACCTTTTTCTCATTGTGTGCTCCCTGTGTTTCAGTTGTTGAAATGAGATGTACATATAGGTTGAATTGGATTATGCACTACAGAAAATTTCAGTTCCAGACCAAATAAACCTTCCTTTCTTTGGTCTCAACGAGTATGTGTGGTTCTAAAATATAGATCCTGTCTTCCTTATCCCTATGCTCTGAATTACTTTAACCCCAACCTGTTTGGTTTCGTTTTTATCTCTAAATATCAGTTTATATATATATATAAAACAGCCTCTCAAAATGCAGAAATAATAATCACCACACCGGACTTAATGTTTCTGCTCTAAAAGTTTACAATCTAGTCCCCAGTGTTCTTATAAGCATTTTCTAGAGGTGACCCTACCTTTTTTGTTTTTTTGTTTCTGCCTCATTTTGTCTCACCAAATATCCCACATGTTCATTCACATTGTTGCATGCCTCACGACAATATTCCATTTGTAACAGCACAGCCTTCATTCATAAGTATACACCATCATTCACCATTCTACTTCTCCATCAGTACATCCTTCAGCCACCTGCATTCATGGGGATCATGTAGAGGGCCAAAAGTCCACAGTCCATCAACATTCTCAATTTTAGATAATTTCATTGTTCCCAAGGGACAGAAAATCAATAAACACACCCTCAGCAAATAGGAGATCAAAACCTCCTCTTAACTCTTGTCCCTAACCCCATTATTTTCCTCTGCTGTTGCTGTGGTAGTGCTGATGGTTTCCTTTTGAACATAGCTCATAGCATGCAATAGCAGTTTTTCCCATGTTCCCTGTACTTAAACATTCTTTATACAAGAGTTGTATCTTTGAAGTAATTCTTACAAGAACTCATTCATATTACAAACGTGGGTCAGTGGGGCATGTAGGTTTATACAACCCTTGTTCAACTTCAATATAGTAATATTACTTCTAGACCTACTAGGGAATCACCTTTGCTCTTATCTATTCCCTTACATTGGAGTTCAACCTGATTAGCTAATGGTCCACCCATCCCTAGGTTCTATGTGTCTCTTAGTCCCCTCTATTTAGTATTATAAGTCTCTGATTATATCTTTATGCTGGTCATAAAAGTGGAATCATACAGTATCTGTCCTTTTGTGTCTGGCTAATTTTGCATAGCATGATGTCCTCAAGGCTCATCCATCTTGTCGTGTGCTTCAGGATGTAGTTTTGTCTTATTGCTGCACAATATTTCATCATATATATATACCACATCTTGTTGATCCACTCATCTGTTGATGGGCATTTGGTTTGTTTCCATCTTTTGGTGATTGTGAATAATGCTTCTATGAACATCGGTGTGCAAATGTCTGTTTGTATTGTTACTTTCAGCTCTTCTGTGTATATACCAAATAGTATTATTGCTGGGTCATAGGGCAGCTCAATATTTAGTTTCCTACAGAGCCGTCAAACAGTCTTCCATAGTGGCTGTACCATTGTACATTCCCACCATCAGTGTATAAATGTCTCAGGTTCTCCACATCCTCTCCAGCAATTACAGTTTCCTGATTATTTAATAGTAGTCATTCTTATAGATGTGAGGTGGTATCTCATTGTAGTCCTCATCTGCATTTCCCTTATAGCTAATGAAAATTAGCATCTTTTCATGTGCTTTTGAGCCATTTGTATTTGCTCTTCAGAAAAAATGCCTATTTTATCCTTAGTCCATTTTCTAATTGGATTATTTGTTCTTTTTGTTCTAGTTTGCTAGCTGCCAGAATGCAATATACCAGAAACAGAATGGCTTTTAACAAGGGGAATTTAATGAGTTGCTAGTTTACAGTTCTAAGGCCGAGAAAATGTCCCAATTAAAACAAGTCTATAGACATGTCCCATTTAAGGCATATGGGGAAAGACACCCTGGTTCAAGAAGGCCAACGACATTCAACGTTTCTCTCTCAGCTTGAAGGGAACATGGTGAACATGGTGGTATCTGCTGGCTTTCACATGGCTCTACCAAATAGGGACTCTCTCCAAAATGTTTCCTCTTTTAAAGGATTCCAGCAAGCAACTCCACCTTCAGTGGGTGGAGACACACCTCCATGGAAATCATCTAATCAAAAGTTACCACCCACAATTGGGTGGATCATATCTTCATGGAAACAATCAAAATGCTCCCACCCAGCAATATTGAATGAGGATCAAAGGGCATGGCTTTTCTGGGGTCCACCACAGATTTAGAGCAGCACACTTTTTTTTGTTGAGTTGTATGATTTGTTTGTATGTACAGGAAATCAATCCTTTGTCTGATATGTGATTTCCAAATATTTTCTCCCATTGAGTTGGCTGCCTTTTCACCTTTTTTTGATAAAGTCTTTTGAGGTGCAGAAGCATTTGATTTTGAGGAGTTCCCATTTATTTACTTTTCCTTTTGTTGCTTGTGCTTTGGGTGTAAAGTTTAGGAAGCTCCCTTCTATTTCTGGGTCTTGAAGATGTTTCCCTATATTTTCTTCTAGAAGCTTTATGGTGCTAGTTCTTATATTTAGGTGTTCGATACACTTTGAGTTAATTTTTGTGTAGGGTATAGATTAGGGGTTCTCTTTCATTCTCCTGACTATTGATATCCAATACTTCCATACCCAATTATTGAAAAGACTATTTTGTCCCAGTGAGAGGATTTGGGGGCTTTGTCAAAAGTCCATTGATGAGATTTGGTGGTTTATTTCTGCACTCTCAATTAAATTTCATTGGTCAATGCTTTCGTCTTTGTGCCAGTACCATGCTGCTTTGACTGCTGTGGGTTTACAACAGGTTTTAAAGTCAGATAGTGTTAATTCTCTCATTTTGTTCTTTTTTTTTTTAGGATGCTTTTAGTTGTTTGGGATCTCTTTCACTTCCAGACAAATTTGGTAGTTAGCTTTTCCAAATCTTCAGAGTAGGTTGTTGGACTTTTATTGGTACTGTGTTGAACCTGTAGATCAATTTGTGGAGAATTCACATCTTAACTATATTTAGCCTTCTTATCCATGAGCAGGGAATGTCTTTCCACCTATTTAGATCTCCTTTGCTTTCTTTTAGCAATGTTATGTAATTTTCTGTGTACAAGTCCTTTACATGCATAGTTAAGTTCCTTCACAAAATTTGATTCTTTTAGTTGCTATTTTGAATGGAACTTTTCCTAACTGACTTGTCAGCTAGCTCATTGCTTGTATATTGAAATGTTACTGATTTGTGTGCATTAATTTTATATCCCACCACCTTGCTGAATTTGTTTATTAGCTCAAATGACTTTGTTGTAGATTTCTCAGGATCTTCCATGTATAGTCATATTATCTGCATATTATGAGAGCTTTTGCAAAGTATTGATAGTTAATGACAGTGGGCATCCTTGTCTAGTATCTGATCTTAGGGTGAAGGCTTCCAGTCTCTCTCCATTGAGTACAATGTTGGCTATTAGTTTTTCATGTATTTCCTTTATCATCTTGAGGTAGTTACCTTTGATTCCTATCTTTTTTGGGTGTTTTTATCAGAAAAGGATGCTGAATTTCGTTGAATGCTTTTTCAGCATCAATTGAGATGATTACAGTATTTTCCCCTTAGGTTTGTTAATGTGCTGTATTGCATTAATTGATTTTCTTGTGTTGAACCATCCTTGCATTCCTGGTATAAATACCACTTGGTCATGGTATATAATTCTTTTAATGTGTTGTTGGATTCGATTTGCTCATATTTTATTGAGAATATTTGCATATATGTTCATTAGGGAGATGCCTGTAGTTTTCCTTTCTTATAGTATGTTTCCCTGGTTTTGGAATTAAAATGATATTAACTTCAGAAAATGAGTTAGGTAGAGTTCCTTCTTCCTCAATTTTTTTGGAAAAGTTTGAGCAGGATGGGTCTTAGTTATTTTCACAATATTTGATAAAATTCCCCTGTGAAGCCATCTGGCCCTGGGCTTTTCTTTGTAAGAAGATTTTTGATGACTGTTAAATTGCTTTACTTATGATTGGTTTGTTGAGATCTTCTATTTCTTCCTGAGTCAGTGTAGCTTGTTTGCGTGTCTCCAGGAATTGCCGATTTCATCTAAGTTGTCTAGTTTGTTGGTGGATAGTTGTTCATAGTATCCTCTTATGATTTCTTTTATTTCTTCAGGGTCTGTGGTAATGCACCCCTTCTCATTTCTGTATTTGTTCATTTCCATCCTCTCTTTTTTTCTTTGTCAGTCTTGGTAGTGGCCCATCAATTTTATTGAATTTCTCAAAGAGCCAACTTTTGGTTTTATTGATTTTCTTCTCTTATTATCTTGTTCTTCCATCCATTTATCTCTGCTTTAATCAGGCTGCCCTCCTGCCCCTCCTCCTCCTAAGACCCACAACTTGTACAGCTGAGGGCAAGACTCACCCCCTGTATGTTCAGAGGAAATGGGTGACACAGGCCACAGGTGCGGTTCCTTCCTGCACTTCACTGCCCTCTTTGCTCCTTCTGCTCTGCCCGCCCCTTGAGAGGTGACCTGGACTACGGGAGGGACATGGCATATCAGAAGCAGTTCATTGGCTGGGGCAGGGGGAGGGGGGCAAGGAAATAGTGATCAGAATTAGGAGAAGAAAGGGAGGGTTATTCCATTTCCTAGTCGTTGGAGGGAAAAGAAGGAAACATTCCCAGCGGAGGAGCCAGGGATTGAACCTGGGACCTCGTGCATGCAAAGCACATGCTCTACCACTAAGCTGCTCCCCCAGCACAAATGGTAGACTTAGGAATTCTTATAAAACATGCTCTTTGCTTCTATTTTCTGATGGACAAAGCCCAGGGTTAAATTCCGCTGTTTGTGCACTCAGTAACTGGACTCTCCTGGGCCTCGCTGGAACGGGCGTCGGAGTGACTCTGAGGGACTCAGTCCAGATGCTGTGACTTTCCCAGTTCCGTCAGGCTGCTCCAGAGTCCACTCAATAGCAAATGGGTCACAGCCAGTCGCCTTTTCTCAGAAAACCTCAGACAAACCTCACCTTTCCTACACACACCTCTAGCAATACTGACCAAATGGAGTGACCCTCCGTCCAGAGGGAGGCCCCGGGCTTAGCCCAGCAGGGAAGTGGACCTGCCACCACGTGGGCCCAGCACCAGCCCGAGTCACTGTCCAGTCGCTCCCATTGCTCACCCAGCCACACCGTGGAACGGTAGTTCCGTGGCACACCCTCCTGTCCGCCCCTCGCGTGAGGACTGTATCCACCCACTGTTCTAGGTTAAACTGACCTTCACAACTCCATGAAACTGAGAGGAGGGAACAGAGTGAGTTCAACGGCAGGGCATGGAGCCAGGTCAGGGTCCCAGCAGAGCTGTCCACCATCTGCTCCGGCCCACAGGAGCCTGTCCAGCCCAAAGGCCAAGAACTGCTAGGCATACACTGAGACATGAAATTTATTAGGGGACTGAGGGATAGGAGGAGATTCTTCCCCATGAACGGGGGTGGGTTGGGAAAGGAAGTCAAGGCTCCACCCTGGTCAGAGGGGAGGCAGGCTTTACAGTGGGCACAAAGGGGCACAGAGCCAAGAGAGAGTCTGCACGTGTGCCAGCAAAGGCAACTGCTTCTTAATGTTTGTCTTTCTGGGCACAACCTCCCACGGAGCCAGCCTTGGGGAACAATAGCAAAGGCACAGCTGAGAGAGCCCATGCAGGAATGTGTACATTTGCTGATAAAGTTGGAAGAGTTGGGGGTTACTGGAAAATGCGAACACATTATGTTGCATGTCCTACCTCTGAGAATCCACTATCATAACTTAAAGGTTGTTATAGGTAGTCAGAGACATTGATATTTGAAACACTAAAGCCAAGGAGTCCAGGAAATTTCCAAGGGGTCCCCAGTGAATTGGAAAGTGTGAAGAGGTCCTGGATAAAACAAAGAAGGTAGGGTTGGATTGACCTGAAAGAGCAGCTGTGACAGCACTGCTCTCACCGGGATGCTTTCACACTCTGTGCACAGGGCCAGCGTCTCCACCCCGACACCCAAAACCTTATGCTGCTTCTTCATCCAAGATCCTCCATCAGACACTGGTGGAATGTGTAGGGCACGTTTTCATTTCAAGGTTTACAAGGCTGAGCACATGCGTTTGCTGGTGAAGGTACGGGAGAATGAAGGCACAGAATTCTGACCTCCTCACTTTTCTTCTCTAGAAAATGGACTTGAGGAGTGAGTGGAGGAGGGTGTTTGTGCTCAGGTGACTTGAAGCAGGAGGGAAAATCCCATTTGTCATAAATTGAGGACATTTCAAATCCTGGGTTGAGTCTCTGAGCTGGGGTCTAGCGCTCTCCTGAATGAGACTTGTCATCCACACCTCTGCTTTCAGCAGCACTGATAATTTTTCTCACTTTTGTTTTTCCTCGGTACTTCAGGAAATCTTTTATAACTCATGATCCCTGATTTCTAATATTCTAGGACCTAGTATTTAGGACAAAGTGTGATTAATAATTTCAAAAAAATCCAGCCTGAAATCATTTATTTTTATGCAGTGAAGGCACGATGAGGATAACTGAATGCAAGACTGAAAGCTCCCCTTCCGATGTCCCATTCCAGTTAGTGCACTCTGCATTCAGTAACTGACAGGTTACCCGACAGCCCGTTCCATTCTACCACCACCAGAGCCCTAGGCTGGCATATGCACTTCTGTTTCCAGTTGTTTTTCCTGCAATTTCCTTTCCTAAGACTACAAAAACTGCCAAGACATATAAGGTGCTGCAAAAAATACCAAAAAGTATGGTAAGTGTGCCAAATGGGAGACTAGGTAAGAAACAGAACAAAACAAAAACTCTCGGTAATTTCATGGCACTTGGTGGATATTGAGCAAATCTGAACATTTTTCATTTTTTTCCCAGCTATTGTAGAAATAATGAGTGGAAATGAAAAGAAAAGAATATTTGGAGCATGTCTTGTAAAGCGTCTGCTAGGATTGAAAACCTTAACTCCCTGTGGGGTTACTGGGGACCAAACCCAGAGGCTCCTGCACTCAAAGCACATGCTCTACCACTGAGCCACAGCCCAGTGCAAAGTGTGCAGTTTTCCAGAAGAATTTGGAAGCACATCACCTGTTTTCTGTCATTCCTTGAAAAGCTATCTGTTGTCAGTACATTGCACTCTACTATTTCTACAATCTCAACTGGATCCTTTTTCCGGCTATGCTCAGGGGTAAAGGAATTCCAGACCAGAGCATCAGGTCCCCACTCCTAGTTCTTACCAGCCCATCAGTCTCTCCAAGTCCCTGTCCCCTCAAAATGCCTGTTTTTGGTGTTGTGGGGCTGGAACCACATCCACGGAAAGTGCCAGGATGGAATTCATTCAGCATTGTCCTCTCTGCATCTTCTCCTGCAGACCACTCCACTGCCTCCTCCTCAGCCTCTCTGCGCACCCCTGTGCATCTTCAGGAAGCATCATCTGCAGATCATCCCTGCCTCCCCTTTTCCTGCAGCCTTGTCCTTCTCACCAGCATCTGTCAATAAAGCCCAGTATAGTTTCCTCTGGAAAATCCAGTCTCCACATCAATATGCACAAAAGGAAATCCATTATCTATATTTTCCATTGTGTTGTTTCCCTTAATCCCATTTCTTGAGAAAGGGTTTCACTCTGTAACCGGCAACTCCAGGGAAGGAACACTGTGTCCCCCATCCCCAGGTGGTCTGGTGGGCTTCCAGGTTTTCCCTGCGACCCCTCCAGACTCCATCAGGTCAGGAACCACTTCCTCCTCACCTCTGAATGAAGTGATGGTTTGTCCATAATAAAAGGCCAGTAGATGTATTTAACTGAACCTAGGAAGTCAGTGTGCACGGCCACTTCTGATTCTTGAAGGGAGAGAAGGTCAGCGTCCAATTGCTTTCAAGCTGGTGGTGGAAAAAGATCCCCATTGTTTTATTGTGATTTCTCTTTAGGGACAGGCAATCACAGCTTTCATGAACACTTCCACAACCTTCTTGCAGACTCATGCTGTTCTTTTTCTCGGGAGAGGGACAACTGAGTCTTGATAAGTATGTGTTGACCTTCATAAGAAACTGGCCAGCTGTTCTCCAAAGGGTTTGCTCCAACCCAGCACAGTGCCAAGGCCAAGAAATGCTAGGCCAAGAGTCGCCCCTGAGGATTCCTTAGGAACTTACTCACCGTGGAAGTCTGTTCCCAGTGCCTGCGGGTGGGGAAGTGGAATCAGCACCCTCATGCCCAGAAGCCAGGGGAGCTTTATGGGGCCAGGCCAGCAGAAAGAGCACACATGGGCTGCCAGCACAGTTACTCTTCTCTATGATCAGGAGCACTTCAAGATTTCCTGAAACATGCAGAAGGTAGACTCAGACTTGATACATCATAGGGAAGGGCAGACACCCTGCAAAGAGCTTTCCGAAGGTCTACTTAAGGGCTTGAATATCTTTCCCCCTTGGCTAAGCTGGTTACCCTCTGGCCTGTGCTCTGGCCCCACAGGCTGCCACTTGCTGAAAGCTCTGTTTTTCCCTCTTCCCCTAAGGGAGGGGTCCCGAGCCTTGGGTGGCCACAGTGTTCGTGTCATTTTCCATTTCTGCCAGCAATGCATGAGGGTTCCAGTCGGTCCACCTCCTCACCACAGCTTGTGTTGTCAGTCATTCATATTAGAAATTTTAGTGGGATGAAGGGCTATTTAATTGTTGTTTTCTTTGTAGTATTTCATTGTAGGATTTACCACAATTTGTTCATCCATTCACCCCTTGATGGACCTTTGAGGAGTTTGCAGTTATTGGCTGTTACAAATAAAGCTATTCAAGCACTTGTGGAGAAGTCTTGCATGGATAAATAGTTCCTTTTCACTCGAGTGTGATGTAGGAGTGGAATGGTGGAATCATATGGCTGGTGCATGGTGAACTTTTAAGAAACGTCCCAACTGTTTTCCAAAGTGGTTGTTCTGTTTTCTGTTATGGCCAGTAGTGTAAGAAATTTCCATCCTCCACAATTCTGTCAACACTTGCTTTTAGTTTTTTCCACCCCAGTAGGTGTGCTGTGATTTATCATTATGGTTTTAATTTGAATTTTCTTAATGACTAATAATGCTGAGCATCTTTCATGTGCTTAGTTGCCACCCTTGTACTTTCTTTGGTGGAGAACATGTTCAAATATTTTGTTTGCTTTTAAATTGAATATAACTATTTTTGAAGTTTTAAACTTCTTTATTTATTCAAACTACAAATCCTTTAACAGGTAGATGCTTTGCAAAGAATGTCTTCTAGTCTGTGGTTTGTCCTTTTTTTCTTACCCATGTTTCTCACAGAGCAGAATTTTTATATTTTTGTGAGTGGATTTTATCAGTTTTTCTGCTACATTTGCACTTTTGTGCTCATGTCTAAGAGACCCTTGCTGAGCCCAAGGTCACATAGATTTTCTCCTATGTTTTCTTCTAGAGCTTTTATAGCATTATGTTGTACATTTGAGTGCATGATCCAATTGTAGTGGATGCTTTAAGCTGTGTTGTACACTTGTTATTGTGAGCACACTGCACCTTCAGTGTCAATTGGCTACACTATTTTATGTATAGTGTAAGGACTTTAAAGCATTATACCTTCATTTCCCTCTCCCAGAGCTTGTGCCATTTTATCATTTTACTCCTCCATTCACCAGAAATCCACAATACACTGTTATTTTTTTAATTTTAACAATGATCTTTAAGGATATGTAAATAAAGAGAAGAACTTCTATATTTACCAATGCCATCACTATTTCCAGGGTCTTCATTCCATTATGTAGGAAGATTTTAATCTGGTATCATTTTTTTTCTGGGGCACTTCTTTTAACATTTCCTAAGTGTGGGCTTGCTCATGGTGAGTTCTTTCATTTTTTATGTCTGCAATATCCTTTAGTTTGCCTTAATGTTTGAAAATTTTCACTGGATATAAAACACTCGGCTAATTTTTTCTTTCAGTACTTTAAGATATTGCTCCCCTGTCTTCTCACCTGCATTATTTCCAACAGGTAACCACAACAATTCTTACCTTTGTTCCTCTGTATGTAAAATTTCTTTTTCTGCTGATTGCTTTTAAGTATTTCTCTTTATCACTGGTATTTAGTAATTTGGTTATGTTGCTACTTTGTGTAGATTTCTTCATATTTCTTATGCGGGGTGTACAGTGAATTTCTTGCATGTGTGAGTGTATATTTTTCATCGTTTGTATATTTTTCAGTCATTCATTTTTCAAATATTTTGTTTTTCACACTCTCTCTTTCTTCTGTCCTTTGAGAACTCCAAATGCATTTATTAGGCTACTTGAAGTTGTCCCATATCTCACTGGTGCTCTGTTCAGTTCTAATGTTCTCTCTCTCTGTGCTTCACATTTTTAATGCTATATCTTCTACATCCCTAATCTCTTCTGAAAGGTCAAATCTGCTGTTTCATTCATCAAGTGTATCTTTTTTATTTTCATCTCAAGTGCTGCAGTTTTCATTATTAAAGGTTAATTTGGGCCTCTTTTGATATCTTCTGTGACTATATCTAACTTTTTGAATATCTGGAATGTATCTGTTTCAATTCTGGCTTGGATTTGATTGGGTGATTTTTCTTCTCTTCTTGTGGTTGAGACCTTGGACTTGAGGATTTCAGAGCTGATCAAGACAAAGGAATGACCAGTAGATGGTAAAAACACAGAAGTCATTTCTTGGGGCGCTGGCTTGGCAGGTTGGGTGGGAGGGGAAATCTCACAGCAGGTGAGCTTTCAGAGGCTGTGGTACAAGAGAGCAACCCAGAGGGAAAGTAGGGTTCAGGAAACTCCTTGGGAAGAGGGGAACCCCAAAAGGGGAATTATGCATCTAGAAATGTCACTTCAGTCAGCATGGCAAGGATTCTCTGGGTCAGAGAACCCTGAGGACCAGAAGTGGCTGAGGGTCTCTGACTACAGGGTTTTCTCTTATCTATGGCTAGTGGATGTTGGGCAGTTTCCAGGATGTGCAAAGCAGATCAGCTCTAAATGCCCAAAATTTGCATAATTGTGAGG